>JAHPZR010003211.1:0-18069 GCA_019787425.1 Platygyra sinensis | reverse complement strand
AAAACATGCAATCTGTGTAAACTTAGAAAAGTCTTTATTATTTGTACACAGGCGATCTTGCATCCCCCTGAACAAAAGATCAGAATTGCATTAGCACATGGTAGGCACCGCAAAGAAAATTTTTATAAAGAACGGATAGTGTGTGATAACAAGCATTTAACGTTACCGCTACGCACGAACGACTTGTAAATGCTTATGTAGCGATCTTGTGAATGCTTTGTGATAGCGAGTTGGTGGACCAATTACACTAATGACCCTCTCGTGAATTTTTTTGTACGCACGTATTGTAGAAAGATGACCATTTATAAAAATACTGCAGACAACTCACAGTTTAATTAAAAACGCCCCGGAAAGAGTGGGAAGCCTAAAGCCTCCACGAAACAAGCCTCCCTTCTGTGAACTTGGATGTCATCTTGGACAGCTTTCTGTACTTTGTCAACGAAATGTGAGTAATACTTCACTGCTTAAGCTGAACCCCTCAAAAAAGACAGTGTTTTGGCCTATATGATTTACAATACCCCAGACACCACAGGTAAAGAATTATAGTTAATGAACTAGTAAATGGTATCTTAAGACCATGAAGTCACCGGGTTCTGTTTGCAAATGCGTCATTTGGAATCTGATGGAAACAGCATCTGCAGAATAATTCACATTGGGCTACCATCTAAAGTCTAACAAAACTGCAGGGATGGAGTACCAGCAAGGAGAAACATTTAATATAACTTGTCTATGACATTTCAAAAGCCTGCAAAACTCGGGTCGGATAAAACGTGGGGTAGGCCATGGCCTAAGCCACCCTATGGCCTACCGGTGATCAGATTTTTAAAGATATAAACAAGACATTGCTTAGGGTCGAACGAATACGCTGGCATAAACTTCTATGATTCGAATAGGGGTCAGTACCAAAAAGTCGCTAACACGATTTTCAAAGTCAGAGGGAACGAAACAATGCAAATTTTGCAGCACTCAGCCTTAAAGCTTCCCATCTCTCTCTGTCTTCAACGTATTCCCCAGCCAAGCACTCGCCCATAATAGCAGGTTAAGTGAGAGGGGAAGGTTCAAATATTGAGTTATCCAAAATGGCGGCGCCAAAGTAGCTGCCAGTTTTAGTGGAGTCCCACTGGAAATAAGAAGTGAACGGGGGGCTGTGACTAAAAGTGTGGCGGGGACTGTGATGTTGGATGCGTGAATCGGGGTCATGTTGACTTGGGACGTGTGACTCGGTAATTTATGAACTGGAAGACTCGTGAACTGGAGGAAGCGTGGACTTGGGGACGAGGGGCACAAGAACATGAGGACTCTACGATAAACAAACATGACCCGCTTTCTGCGGTTAATGAGTAAAATATAACTTTCTGTGGTCTCCAGTTGTATAAACCTATTATAGGATCCGGAGAAAGTAAATATCAAGAAACCAAGGAAAGATACAAAATTAGGGTGTGTTTCTTAAAGCAAGTTCAAAACTGGATTTTTTTTTAATCCGAAGGATTAAAAAAAGTTGCGTTTCTTTACAAAACAGATTAATCCAAGATGGTGCGTCAAAAGAACCGAAGAATCCACTTTCAGAGTGGATTCTTCGGTTCCTTTGACTCACCATGATCCGAGAGATCTTAGATTGATTTGTCTAGTAAGAAACAATAATCCGTTTTCGTATTCCCACGGATTTAAGAATCCAATCTTGGATTTCCTTAAAGAAACGCACCCTTACTCTCTCACAGATCGATCGATAGCATTACGAGAATCATCTTCTCATTCCAGTAATGAAAATGAAAAGAATGTACATTTTTGGGCAAAAGTATTCCTAAAGAAAATATTTGCGTCGAACTTGGCGAGGATTAAGGCACAGACGTTAAAGTATTACCAAGAAAAGGGAGTTACTTATATCAGGAAAGTCATCAATGGCTGCCCACAAAGTACAAGACCCTCTGCATTAAACCTATTCTGTACTCAAAGCTGTGACGGTATAATAAGCCAGCAGACATATCAGGCCGAACCGTACTGCTGACAAGCTCTTTCAGAACACCACCGAGTCCACACCTCCCAGACTCCACATCGTCCACTAGTCCACACGTCCTCAAGTCTACAAGTCCCCGAGTCACACACAACTTCTGATGACATTATATTCAGCACTTCCATCTAGACAGGGTCTACAGGTCTTCATCAAATGTTGAATTCATTACCATTAGAGTTTATTGACAAGAAACAACTCCTGGTTGATCTTGAAATCAATAACTTTATTAGTTTTGAACTCAAAGGTACATAAGCTTAAATCACTGCATAAATACAAAGTCCAAAAATTAGAAACATTACGCCATCTTGCAATTTTACAAACCTCACAATTCCAAAGACCAGAAATTGCATTTCTTGGCTTGATTCCGCGGCTGCAAGTGCCCAATTTGATTCTGATAGAATTGTATAAGACTTTGCTGGCCAGGTGTTATTCCAGTGGCATTTCATAATTTTAAATTTCATGCCTCGCAGTGGATTTCCGTTCGAATCCTTCCTTTGTGTTACTCGCTTTAATAGGCCTTTTGCAACAAACAATCACATGGTACAAAGTCCGCCATGCTGGAGGACAAGCTCATTATTATTCCCGCAGTGGGACATTAAAACAAAGGCCAGTCACGCTTGACTGGTTGAGATCTTTTTGTTTTAAAGTCTCAGTGCGGGAATAATAATGAGCTTGCCCTCCAGCATGGCGGATTTTGTACCATGTTATCGTTTGTTGCAAAAGGCCTATTCGCGTTCTTTTGCCGCGAAACGACATTTCTCCGTCTTCTTCCCTCTTATGTGGCTAGCTGTCCTTCAACTCTGAAAATTGCTATCAATTTTAACAAGCTCAAGACCTGTCATCTTCACTATAATACTCGAAAGATTCTCGTTCTCAGATTTAGCTCCAAATAAATCATTCTAATTGCTGAGGACGCTAAAATTACAGCATCTATGAATGTGTTGTTGATGTGTATGTCGAAGCAAAGACTTTCCGGTTTCTTGAACGCCATATTCATTCTCGAAGCGATCGTACCCAGAGCTTGCACATCTGTGACAACGGGTCTTTCCTCTCTGTGAACTCTAACTAGGGAAAACGGACGTATAAGATGCCTACCTGGCTGGACAACTGCGCTTGACTGGGAATAAACTCCGAGCGACTCGCTTGCTGCGGGAAAGGAACTTGTCACAGGTTCCAAAGTACCGTCGGATCTGCTACAACTGAAATCAGGACACTCCAGTCAGAGAACTTAAACTTCACACGTTTATTCTACGTATTTCGTTATCTGTCTTCAATGTGCAACTCTTCGATGTAACGACGAGACGTAAATCGTAGTCCGCCGTGATGTAAATCGTAATCCGCCGAGATGTAAAATCGTAGTCCCCCAAGATATAAATCGTAGTTCCCCGACATGTAAATCGTGATCCGCCGAGATGTTAACTGTATTACAATAGAGAGAGTACTTTACTTATACTAACGCTTGAATACACGATTGCATAATGTAAGGAACAAAATAAAGACGGCTAAATCAAGTCAGCTTGTAACCAATGACGACCTAAAAGGCATGAATAGACTTCTGAACAGAGTCGGCTTCTTTGAAATCGTCAACTAACTAAACTCAGTTTACAAGATAAATTTGCCAACAAGACGTAACAAAAGCCACATGTGTATGCTGTATAATCAGCATAAAAACCTGTATAAAAATACATTATTTTTCGGTAAAATAAAACTTTAAACTAGAAGCCATTTTTCTTTATATCATCTTTCTCTCATTTCACAATATGAAAATTTGAACAGCGACGACTATTACGCAAGTGCATTGAAACTTATTTACTTAAAACACAATATGCTTTGCTTTATCGCAAGAAACTGTTTGGTTAAGTTCCTAAGATAATAGAGGTTTGACAAATTTGAGCCAAACAATGTTACAACAAAGTATAAGTCATATTTTTAACACCATTGCTATAAATTTGCTATATCGCGTGCGGTTTAGAATTGGAAATTGGGGAACAAATATTACTGTTTATCAACTTCCGGTGCAGCTGCGCACGCTCTGTTATTCGCCAATGCAATGTCGAGCTCAAAACGCAATTTCCCAGAGGTCATCCGTTTTTTCCGTTCCGTTGGACAACGGTAACGGATGTTCTGGGAACGAGACTGAGCATATACGAACTGCCGAAATGAACGGAAATGAACAAAATACAACATGCCTGGACAGAAAGAAAAGCACGTAAACGGAAAAAATATGAGGCAACGAACGAAGCAAACCGAAAAAGGAGAGGCAGCGAGCCGAGATAGCGATAGGCTAAGGTATACAACAGAAAAACAAGCGAAACATACAAGAACTGCCGAAATGAACGGTAACAAATGGTAATAAAAGTCGGCGCTAATGAAAGCAAGGAAAAACCTGCAACTGTTGGCGAAGAACCGCAGCTTGGGCCGCCTCAACGCCTTGAACGACCAGAGCTTGAGCAACTCGTTTAAAAAGCATTTAATTAATGAAGTACGTTGAGGCACGGCATTCGTGGAAAGCAGCTTTAGGTTTAGGTTCTAAGTAGAGATTTTATAATAGTTTTTTATCCATTTAATTGCATGCCGATTTTGATATATTTTACACGTTCTTAACATTTGTGGCTGATGAATTGTCCGTGGATAAATAAAGATTATCTATCTATCTATCTATCTATCTATCTATCTATCTATCTATCTATCTATCTATCTATCTATCTATCTATCTATCATCCATAGCAGTAAATTATAAGAGCGATCAATGGATGAGGCGCTTCGAGCACGCTAGTTACGTGTTACTCGCTCTGCAAGAGACTGGTGTGAATACCTAATCTTTCGGGTTCATATTAGACTGATAGGCATACCACAGGTAGCCCAAGCTCACTATTTGAGCATATATTAATGTATATATAAATATCAAAGAGTTCGGTTTTTAGAAAAACAATGTTTGACAACTGATATGATTATGTAAGAGATCGACCATCAGACCTTATCCACCATATGGGAGTTCGGTTGTAAAGTTAATAATTAATCGTTCTTCGTTGTAAGAGTTTGTATGGAGAATATTCCTTTTGCTTATAAATGTATGAAATTCGCAATAAAGTTTTCCTTTTAACTCACCGATGTTGTCTCCTTGTCATTTCTTGTGATTCTGTAGCGTTTTAGGCCTCCTAGATGCAGTCCAAGGCTTTTCTTGAGCAGCCGCTTTCTCCACTCCTAAAAGCGAAGCGAAGGTTGGAATCCCTCCCGAGACCGGTCTCGCTCTCGGCGGCGATAAATATCGTGAAATTCGCGCCACAGTGATTTTTTTCCCAAAAGCTGCTTCGGCGATAAATAAGCAACGTTATCCAGTTCTCACATCGCTGATTTCTAGTTTTTCGAGGATGTAAATCGCCGTTTGAGTGCACTATGCAACGGCCTGGCTATGCGCGGTCAAGGCAGCCCTGCAACGAAACCCAACCGTCAAGCACGATTTGAAATCCCGACCCGACTGGCATGGGACGTTTGTTCAATGACAATTGGAGACCAAGGGGAGACGGACGCAGTTAAATTGTCACTTCTCAAGTTGCCCACGGAGCTAGTCATGCAAATCCGGAGGTAACATTACTCGCCTGATGACCTTTTGAAACGTTTGTCAGTGTTTCAAGTATCCCTGCTGCCGCGCAGTTGATCTCAACCACATACTAGTCTTGGAACATTGTCATTTATTTGCGCTTTGTCTTCTTACTTAACAGTGTTACTTTTTTCTAAGGAACAGATGAAAATACAACGATACCTGTGGAATCCTACTTCGTGCTGTTGCTTATTTAGCTAATCAGTGCGTGAATAAACTTGGACCCTCCGACGTCATCCTTCGAAATCATCATGTCTTCTCTTCGTAGTTGAAATCTTTTGTTTGTTTGTAATTTCGGCTTTTTAATTATATCAAACTTCAGTCATTGGTTTCACGCCTTCTCAATTATAGGAAACTTTCTTTCAGATCACAATGATTCGCGCCATTTCGATAGAACAGAAATTAAAGTAGTCACTTAAAGCAAGTTACGTACTGAACTCTTATTAGTTCACACATCACCTTATCTTAATTTTTGAAATCGCTCCCATTTATTAGTGAAGTCATGCTAACGTCATTTTAGTTCAGTGTGATCAGATCCATTATAGAAGAAGTACGCTTTCGAGTTTTCGAGTTTCCCTTTAGCAGAAGAACGCTCTCCTACAAAATGAATAAGAGGTGAAACCTGCTTGATTGGCTTGAAATATCTCTGACTAATTTCGGTAATTATCGGTCGGTAATGTTACCTCCGGATTTACATGACTAGCTCCGTGGGCAACTTGAGAAGTGACAATTTAACTGCGTCCGTCTCCCCTTGGTCTCCAATTGTCATTGAACAAACGTCCCATGCCAGTCGGGTCGGGATTTCAAATCGTGCTTGACGGTTGGGTTTCGTTGCAGGGCTGCCTTGACCGCGCATAGCCAGGCCGTTGCATAGTGCACTCAAACGGCGATTTACATCCTCGAAAAACTAGAAATCAGCGATGTGAGAACTGGATAACGTTGCTTATTTATCGCCGAAGCAGCTTTTGGGAAAAAAATCACTGTGGCGCGAATTTCACGATATTTATCGCCGCCGAGAGCGAGACCGGTCTCGGGAGGGATTCCAACCTTCGCTTCGCTTTTAGGGGTGGAGAAAGCGGCTGCTCAAGAAAAGCCTTGGACTACATCTAGGAGGCCTAAAACGCTACAAACTCACAAGAAATGACAAGGAGACAACATCGGTGAGTTAAAAGGAAAACGTTATTGCGAATTTCATACATTTATAAGCAACAGGAATATTCTCCATACAAACTCTTACAACGAAGAACGATTAATTATTAACTTTACAACCGAACTCCCATATGGTGGATAAGGTCTTATGGTCGATCTCTTACATAATCATATCAGTTGTCAAACATTGTTTTTCTAAAAACCGAACTCTTTGATATTTATATATACATTAATATATGCTCAAATAGTGAGCTTGGGCTACCTGTGGGCATACACGTTGATTAAAGTCATAACTCTCTTTTAACACAAGCTGTAAATTCTAGTCAGGTTGACCTCAACTCAAATATGCCATCCCTTTGAATATTGATTTCACAAAACGGAACTGCAGCCCTGTACACAGAAGTACACATTTCCCATGTAATGAAATTAAAATTGAGCTAAGATTAAGATTTGATTTTTGCCTTGTATATGCATAATTAAAACATAATTAAAACTTTAAAGTGCAATCACGACAGAATATAAAGGGCAGATCGAGGCTTGACCTCTACTCAAATATGTCATCTCTTTAGACATCGATTTAACAAAACGGAACTGCAGCCCTGCACACAGGAGTACACATTTCTCGCGTAATGAAATTAAAATTGAGCTAAGATTTAAATTTAATTTTTGCCTTGTATATTCATAACATAATTAAAACCTTAAAGTGCAAACAAGACAGAAAATAAACGGCAGACCGAGCCAAATTTTCAACGTTGCTTATTGCTACAGTTTAAAAGGTAATATGAAGTCTTTTTACAACCAGAAAATCATTTTTTCGAAAGGAACTTAAAAACGATAAAAATAATCTTTCTTAAACACGGGGTCATTTTGTCAATATTCAGTCCATTTTTTTTACGGGGAAATGTAAAAAAGATGCAATTTACCGCTTCATCTGAAGAGTAACTAGCTTGTTTCTAGAATGCTAAGATTGGCAATGACTCTTTTTCTAGTCCGCACTGAATTCTAAACTAAAATAAACTAAATACGAACTATGTTGCCCTTAACGACCATTTTTTGCCACAATCAGTTTGACTTATACCAGGGAATCTACAACGATGCGTGCAATTTAACACTTTCCTGCACATTTAAAACGACGCACTGAATGAAAGAATGCTTCTATCTAGTTACTTTTCATCTAAAGTTTTAAGCATTGTCTGTATCTTAATATTCGATTTTTTTTTTTATCTTAAAGAAATGCAATCGGAAGACAGGGCTCTGTCTTTACTCATTTGAGTCACATTTAACGAAGCCCTTCTTCTCTGGATCCAGTCTAGTCCAAGATCGAATCTGATTTACAGCAATTCAATTCTTTGATCGTGTGCTTGGCTGCTTGTCGCACTGCCCTCATCCCCCAGCAGTAAAGAACCGGGTTTAGAGATGAATTAAGGTAGGTAAGAGTTGCAGTAATGTCGAAAGAAAATTGCAAAGTGTCTCCAGACATTCGACCGTATGTCATAAGTATAACCACGACGAGAAACGGAATGTAGCACGTGACTAATGCCAACTGTACCCACAAAATGCCGGAAACTGACTTCTTGAATCGTGCTATGTTCAGGAGAACGTTATGTTGTCCTCTTGGGAATGCTCGCACTTGAAGATGATTTTGTCTAAGCTGGACATAAATTTTTGCGTAGGAGAAGAAAGAGTTTACAAGGGAAATCATTGCAAGGGTAAAGAATACAGTAAAGCCAATACGAATATCCCAAAGGTACATCAATCCACATGATAAACCCATCAACCAAAAGCAAAAGATAGCTGCAAGAACTCGCGTTAATGTTACAACATGTCTGTATCTCAGTCCAGATAACAGGGCTATAAGTCTGTCCACGCTTATTGCGGTAGATGTGAGGACTGATACGCCACACAAAACAAAACTTGAAACAGTATTTATTTTATCGATGTAGTAAATAGCTTTCCTGTTCATTCCAGTTGTTACGTAAGACAAATGTAAAACGGCGAAGAGTGGTTGCGAAATAAGTCCAACGCAAAGATCAGTGATCGCAAGACATCGGAACAGAAGTTTTGTCGGTGGATGAATAGAAGTCTCTTTATGAAGAGCAACAAGGATCAGAGCATTGCCCAATGATGCAGTGATAGAAAGCAAAATGTTCAAGGTTGAAAAAATTCCAAATACGCTTAAAAACATGTTGATATGTTGGCTCATAATCCTTGTGAAGTTTCCTTCCACAGGAAAATTTGCGTCTGATGCGTCAAGAAAGAGTGTTTTGCCTGAAGGAGTGAGTATGCTGTAAGACAGCTGTTTGTATTCCCTAAATTAAACTTTACATATTCTCTGTATTGTATTTACCCAGTTCTGTCTTAATTGAAAATGCTGACATGACATGACAACCGGAACGTTTTCTTGTTAATGGAAATCAAGCTTAGGATAGATAATTCCTTCCTTGTTCAGATTCCATTTTAATATAGTGATAAACATGTAAAAGTGAAGTAACTTCAAACAAAATTGCCGGCAAAGCAAGTTTAATTTTCAATTTATTGGCATATGCTGAGCGTGCGTTGATGGTTCCATACTATTTATTCACTGGATGGAAAGTTATAAGCCATTTATTGAGTCAACAACGGTTAACGAACTGCTTTCTCGGATTGAGTCCCGCGTTCCCTAATGTCATTTTTGACCCATGTTATGCACGCTTTTGTCAAGTAAAGGGCGGCGCGGGAACTTGAGAGAGAGCACAACACCAACTAGTTTTTAAATCGTTTAACCTGTTTTGATAGGGGGGAGGGGAGGCAGGAATAGAGGATAGGGACACATGGTGCCTGCGTTGATACTGAAAAGAAAAAAAAAATCAAACAAACAAACAAACATCTCACAGGCTTAGAGAATACTATACTGCAATGCTGGAATTCAAGTTTGAAATTAATGTAAACGCCGCATAAAAATAATCCAATACCGTAATGCAATACTGCACAGATATGAGCCGTTCACATTTCCCGCGCTGATTTTAGAAGGGATATGTTATGTTTGGAAATTTGAGATTTGATCCCTGCCCTTCATCCTATAAAATGTGAGCAATAAGAATTTACAAACCTTGATAACATACATGCCATTCCATTCCATTCATTCCATTCCAAGCAAACATTTCAGTCGAATTTTTTCACGCCTTTAGCAGCTCCAGTCTTGCTATTGCTTTGGGCCTTTAAATAATTCAAAGCATTCTACCGTACAAGACGTTTGACTGGTCAGTCAAGGAAAGGTTTGTCACGTCCACTGTTGATGATTACTTACAGGGATCCCCGAAATTTTAAATATAGCTTTACTTCATGGTTCTGTACTAATTGGAACTATATACTATTCCTGGGTTCTGATGTATACTTTTATTTGCAAATCAGTTAGCAATTCTTATGATTATATATTTCAATGGGAGCACTTCATTTTAATATTTTTTCTCTCTTGGAACTTTCACATCTAAAACGGCACAAAGTATTTCTATAGTCCTTTTTGGACTCCAATAATATGCACATAGTTTTAAGAAAACCCGAGTCGAACTCCCCCTAGATAACATTTTATTCGTCCATGATTCAGTCCGTTGGAGTCTAACACAAATGTTTCCGTGTAGCCATGAATCAATCACATTTTGACCCGATTTCCTTGATTTTTTTTTTCCCACAAGGATCATATGATCAAGTACAATATATGGGCACTACTACAACTACTACTACTACACCGTAGTGTGGTGAAAACAAGAAAATTTGTATTAAGGACTGGAGAGAAGATATTTGATGCTGGCTGGATTTAAACCCACTATAGAAATAAATGGGAAAATCTTCTCTGATAATGGAGAGTTGCAAAAATGGCTCAAGTAATCTTTATAATAGGATAGGTCTTGGGGCTAGTCTTGTGACTACAGCTGTTTCGAGAAAGTTGTCCAAAAGAAGCAAAAATGCGTACTTGACAATGCCGAAAGGCATTATGGTAAACTGTCAGTTTGAGTCAACGAAAACATTACGGCAATGCTATCGAAAACGTCAGCTAGAAATACATGCTCACGCTTTGTTACTGACATCGAGATACAAGTGAGTTTCAAAATTCAGTCAAATGATCCAGACCATGAATCAAGTAACAAAGGGTTAGGATTCACGGAGAAAGCAAGATTCTGACGACTTTAACCTTACTTATTTTATGTCATGCTTTGCAGAGAAAGTCGGAGAAATGTACCAAAAATCGTGGTGCACGTTCAGAGCCATCGCTAATGAACCCTTTGTGTTTGGACGTGTTTTGGTAGCGTGATAGGGAGAGAATTCTTCGATTCTGGGCGTTCACTACAAGTTGAGTTTATTTTATTGAATATCTCCCATACTACCTTTCGGCATTGTCGCGAACGCTCCTACCTTTCTTTTGAACAGCCTTTCCCTAAACAGCTGTATATCTCCAACAGCCACTGTCGCTCTGAGGATGGAGGAGGAGATTGGCTCAGTAGAGTCTGACACGAGGGAACAGCTGAGGACTGGCTTAAACCTACAATTTATATAGAAGGATTGATATGTCTCAATTAAAAAATAAATAAATAAAAAAAACTTAGATAAGAAACTTTTATACATAACATTATAACAGAAGCGAGTCTTATTGTTATGTAGGAGAGTTGCTCAGCTTTAACTTTGTGCATAGTTGTTTCGGCTGAGACAAATCAACTCAGTGACTGATTATTATAGTATTATTCGCATTATTTCGCAATATTATTGCCATCTTCTATTTCTTAGTTTTATAAGCGATAGAGAACCACTAAAATGGATCAAAAAGTTTCAAAACGAGTAAGAAAGCTATCTTTTTTAAAGGAGCTGCGTCACGGTCAAACGGTTTGAAAAATTTAGCCTAAATTTTTGAATTTCGGTGTTTGTCATCCGTGTCAATCTTCTCTATCCTTAACCATCCTTGTTTCTTTATAGTTTATTATTTTGTCTTTGGTGTTTTTCCATTTTCGTGAAGCATTATTTTCAGGTTTCTTTCAATTTCAAGGTTATTCTGTCGATGATAAAAAAAACTCAAAATATCGCGACGTAGCCCCTATAAAAGCAAACATTACTGCTTCAAAGTTACCAGCTTTCCCCTTTTATCAACACCAGCGCTGATTCAGTCTCTGAGCTAAATGCCTGTCAAAGTATAGTTGAATCAGCAATGTCTAGCGACGAAGAGGAACTTTATAAGAAGTTGCGGCATTAAACAAGCTCTTGCTTTTGCAACGTTGGCTGAAACGTAGTAGCCGTGGTGGAGGAAGTGGGTTAGGATTAATTTGTATATGTCCGGGACAAATTGCAAACCTTTTCTACATAGATCGTTGTCCCCGCAAAAAAAACCTGTCTGGATACATCTTTTTCTGTTCTTTTCTGTGTAGCTAACACGTTCCCCCTTCCGTTATATACTTTGCATTTTTATAATCGGGCTCCCCGGCTCGCATACATTTGAGAGAAGGACAACAGTGTGTCAGCATCACCATTCCAAATGACATCTTCACTCAAAAGAAACGACGTCTGTTCTTCTTTTTGAAAGAAAACGCCCGGCTCTTCTGTTTTGAGTATTGCTGTCATGGAGAATATGTTGAGAACTACGCTGAACATCTGCAAAGAAGAAAGACAAGGAGGAATAAAACATGACTGGAGTAGTTTATGACCTCAAAAAATAGGTGAACAAGAATAGAAAGAAAATTAAGGTGATTATTGGTGGGTCAAAGGAATAAATAGCAATTTGCCTCGAAAGAAACGGTTATCGATTTCTAAAATGTTTAGTGATAGTGGCAAAGCACATTCTGATGTAAAATCATAAAGTAGCTTTATCATCTTTTTTAAGTAACACCACAGGGAGCACACAATCTTGCTGAGTAGGGATATATAGAGTAAATAAAGAAACGAAAATAATGAATAGTTTACCTTTGTCTCATGTTGTCATCTCTTAGCTCACGAGATTTTACTGGGAAAACTGCTGCTTACAAATCCTGCAAAACACTGTAGCGCTTAACTCGTACCTAGGCTTTTCCGCGCTCAGGCAATTTTTTTTTTTTTTTACTTTGTATAAAATTTGACAAGGGAGGCAACTCTTTGCCAAAACATTTTGAACGCACTGCGAATATTCGCTCGAATCTCTCAATTTCGTTGCTTTCACGAAACCAAACAAACACAAAATGAGGTCGGAAGGTTTTTCTACAACTTGGGCGAACTTGTTTTCGAATACTCTTGCGACAGACGGAGAATTTTAGCGACTTTTGCAAAGTTTTGTCTTAATTCGTTTTTCGCAACATGATTGTACCGTTACCCAAATCCCAAACACATCATCCAGGGCGCGCTCACGCTCCCCTTCATCACCCACACATGCGTTTTTCACACCGCAAAACTTTACAAACACCTCTTCCTCTTTGAAGTTTATCTTGTGCTTACGAGGTCACCCAATCTCCCACGAAAACAACATGTCGTGAGCTAATACCAGAAGCGGTTTAGCGAGATTTTGTGATAACAATTGGGAGAAGGGGAAGCCGGGATTTTGTAAAATTTTTTTCCGTCAAAAAAACCTATGTGGGAGAGGGAGAGGAGCGCGAGTGCGCGCTGGATGACGTGTTTGGGATTTGGGTAACGATAAGATTAAGGTTTAATCTGCAGTTAGAGTGATATTTGAAAACTCTTTCACATTGCACGTGCACGAGCTGTTTTATATTTTAGTATCAGATATCGAGAAAAATGACTAAATGCTGACTGGCTGAGACGGAGCGCATTTTTTGCAAATCACGAGTGCACTTTTGGTAATCAAGAGAACATGATTAATCGATGCTGATTGGCTGGGCATGCTCTCATTTAGTTGGTTTCCCGGATTTTTAGGAGGCATTTCAGAAATGCATCGCTTCTGAGTTTGATCTAAACGCTGATATGTCATAATGAAAGATACTAATGCAGCCATGACACCACTGGAAAAACTACCTAAAATAAATCGGGCTTTGAACGGGATTCGAACCCACGACCTTTGCGATACCGGTGCAATGCTCTACCAACTAAGCTATCAAAGGCACATGAGAGAGGTCGTGTCTGGTTTCGGCCCTTTATGTTCAGTATTACGTCCACTGAACATAAAGAGCCGAGCCCAGACACGACTCATGTGACTTTAATATCTTAGTTAGTAGAACATTGCACCGGTATCACAAATGTAGTGGGTTCGAATGCCGTTCAAAGCCTGAATTTTTTCAGGTCATTTTTCCAGTAGTGTCATGGCTGCATTAGCATCTTTCATTATTTCATAATTAAATTGCTACTGTTGGGCCCCTATTACCATGCTGTTATGTCATTTTAACGTGAAATAAAATCGACACGCAGCAAAGCGAAGTCTTTTGGTGGTAAAGCACAAGGATTTTTCCAACCAGAAATGTAGTGATTCACAGGCTGAAAAAAGTTTGAGTGGTGGCAAATGTGTCGCACGAAACATAGGGTTACAGAATTTCATGGCACCCAAACTGAAAGGTAATGTCTTCGTTTTGCCCCCGGTCGCCTTCATTAGTATTAGATCACCTTTTCGGCGTAAAAATAGCCTAAAGTTTCGTAGAACAGTACGTTCTCACAGTGGAAAAGAGGGTTTTCAATTCAAAAAGTTATTAGAGCTCGCTTGAACCTTTTTTACGTTTTTGATTGACATAGGCGTGCGGGCACCTTGAAACTTGGGGGTGGGGGAGGGCGGTGACTTTCTTGCCAATGCTTAAAATTACGCACTGACTGAATGCATGAAAAGCGGGAAGAAAACTTTTACAGAAGTAGTTAAACTAAAAGCTTGCATGCTCAATGACCTCTATCAACAGTCTCAAGCTAGTAAAACTGATCTAAGACTTCGTAAAAGAAAACGTTCTTCCCATCATGGGGTTCGCTAGGTTGATCAGCAGCAGAGATATTATTTGTGTTGCAAGATGGATCGTTTGGACGACTGCTACAGAAGCTATTCTTTATTCGAGACGCGGGTCTGGACATACTCAAGACGTCCAAAAAAAAGCATGAGGCATTGCTAAAAGTCCGTCGGTATAGTCTTGTTTTGGTCACAAAGACTTGAAGCGTACGCTGCAAGCCCTCTATGAATTCAGAAGCCACGTAAATAAGATGGTAAACATCATGAACGAGCGGGCCGTTGAAATTTTTGGTTTTTCGGTCTGGGCTATTCTTTGGAATGGGATTCAGGTTTTTGTGCCGAAAAAAAAATGGTGTTCATTGCGGTTTGCAGATTTCCTGTTTCTTTGCATTTGGATCTCGAAAAGACTAGCGGGATCTCGGATTTTGTATGCAATGTGGAGTTTGGTTTCTCCTATTTGGGTTTCGGTTTTTCTTTGATCTCAACCCCTGCACTGATCTCGAATAGCCGCAAAACGCCAACGTTGTACCAGTTAGCCTCCTTTAGACCAAACTATGATATCTATATCCGGTCTCATCAATAGATCTGATGACGAAGCCCTTGCACGTAAAGTACCTGACGTGAACAAAGTTCTTAAGGAATGCTGCCAGCAAAAGAACTGGGGTTTTGTTGACCACTCTAACATTTCAAGAACTAGCCACTTAAATCGAAGTGGTCTTCATTTAAACAAGAAAGGCACCACGCGCCTAGCTCAAAATTTCATTAACCATTTACGTGTAGATTAGGATATTGCCGTCTGGGAATCCGACTCGGCTGATGTCCATAAGGATACCGACTGCGGTAAGTCCATCTGTCCCACAATCTTTGGTCGAGGTTTAGCCATAGCGTCCCTTAACATTAATAGTCTGTTGTCTCATATTGACGAACTTAGAGTTTTTATGTCCTCTTCAAAAGTTGATATTTTACATATCAACGAATCAAAATTAGACTCTACAGTACGTGATGACGAAGTTTACATACCTGGCTTTGAAATAGTCAGAAAAGATCGTAAAATTAACGGAAGGAATGGTGGTGGAGTATGTACATACGTTCGCACTAATCTGAACTATCGAATACGCAATGATTTAAATAATGATCTTTTAGAGTGTCTTTTCGTTGAAATCAGTAAGCCACGAAGTACACCATTTCTGGTCGGTACTTGGTATCGACCCCCAAGTTCTCCACCCAATTTATTTAGCGAATTTGAGAATGTTATTGCAAAAATTGACGCGGAAAATAAGGAATTATATTTACTTGGTGATATCAACTGCAATTTGTTGCCTGAAGCAATTACAGTTAATTCTTCTCATCTGATAAACATTTTCGATATATATGGTCTTAGTCAGTTAATCACTGAACCAACACGTGTCACCCCGGACTCAAAAACATTAATTGATTTATGCATAACGAACTCCCCAGAGAAGGTTACAAATTCCGGTGTCATTCACCTTGGCATAAGTGATCATTCTCTTGTTTTTTTGTCACGTAAGACTCAATACTGCCGTACTGGCCCTCGCGTGATTGAAACACGGCAATTTAAACACTTTAACAGACGAAAATTTTTAAGTGACCTCAATCAACTACCTTGGGCCAATGTTGATTTGTATTCTGATCCCAATGAAATGTGGCGTATATGGAAAGAAATGTTTCTTGGCTGCGTCGATAAACACGCACCACTTAAATCCAAAAGAATTCGAAAAAAACGATCTCCATGGATTACTAGAGAGTTACTGAGCAAAATCCGAAAACGAGATTTCCTTAAAAAGAAGGCAATCTCCTCCAACAACCCGGCTATATGGGATCAATTTAGGTGTGCAAGAAACCAGGCAAATAACGCAATTAAACTCGCAAAAAAACTCTATGTTTCTGACAACTTGGAAGCCAGCAAAGGTAATTTGCGCAAAACATGGAATGTTATCAACGAGCTAACTTCACGTAACAGTGGTAAGTCAACGAATATTTTGGAGATCAAGGTAGATAATAAAATAGCAAGTAACCCTATGGACATTGCGGAAACTATTAACGATCACTTTACAAATGTTGCGCAAATATTAGCACAAGATATTCCTGTTGTCGATGCTAATCCTGAGTCTTATTTAGAGCCCACTGACCATTCGTTTTCTCTGCAAATTCCGAGTGTTGATATTGTTTCTAACATTTTGTCGAAAATTGATGAAAAGAAAGCCACCGGTCTTGATATGATTCCGAGTAAATTGTTGAAAATGGCTGCTAATATCGTCGCAACCTCTCTTACCTCAATATTCTCAAAGTCTATTCTCACTGGGATATATCCAAACGATTGGAAAACGGCCAAAGTGACACCACTTTAAAATTCAGGCTTTGAACGGCATTCGAACCCACTACATTTGTGATACCGGTGCAATGTTTCTACTAACTAAGATATTAAAGTCACATGGTCGTGTCCTGGGCTCGGCTCTTTATTTCAGTGGACGTAATACTGAACAATAAGGGCCGAAAACCAGACACACCTCTCTCATGGGGGGGGTTGCCTTTGATACTTAGTTGGTAGAGCATTGCACCCGGTATCGACAAGGTCGTGGGTTCGAATCCCGTTCAACCCCATTTGATTTTAGGTAGTTTTTCCAGTTGTGTCATGGCTGCATTAGTATCTTCCTTATGACATATCAGCGATTTAGATCAAACTCAGAACCGACATGCATTTCTGAAATGCCTCCTAAAATCCGGGAAACCACTAAAATGAGAGCATGCCTGCAGCCAATCAGCATCGAGTAATCATGTTCTCTTGATTATCCAAAAGTGCACTCGTGATTTGTGCAAAAATGCTCTCCCGTCTCAGCCAGTCGCATTAGTCATTTTTCTCGATTATCTGTATACTAAAATATAAAACAGCTCGTGCCCACTGCAATGTGAAGAGTTTTCAAATATCACTGCTAACTGCAGATTAAACCTTAATCCTTATCGTTACCCAAATCGCCAAACACTTCATCCAGCGCGGCACTCGCGCTCTCTCCCTCTCGCCACATAGGTTTTTTTTTGGGGGGGGGGGGAAAAAAACGGAAAAAAAAATTTTACAAAATCCCGGCTTTCCCCTTCTCCCAATTGTTATCACAAAATCTCGCTAAACCGCTTCTGGTATTAGCTCACGACATGTTGTTTTCGTGTGGGGAGATTGGGTGACCTCGTAGCCAAGAATAAACTTCAAATAGGAAGAGGTGTTTGGTAAAGTTTTTGCGTGTGAAAACGCATGTGTGGTGAGAAGGAGCGTGAGCGCGCCTGGATGATTGTTTTTTTGAGGGATTTTGGTTAACGGTACAATCATTGTTGCGAAAAACGAATGTAAGGACAAAACTTTGCAAAGTCGCTTAAAATTCTCCGTCTGTCGCAGAGTATTTCGAAAAACAGTTCGCCAAGTTGTAGAAA
>JAHPZR010003210.1:70000-80733 GCA_019787425.1 Platygyra sinensis | reverse complement strand
ACAAAACAAAACAAAGCAAAAAAAAAGATTTTCTGGTTATAAAAAGACTTCGTCTTGCCTTCTAAACACGGAGCGATCATATCTAACAAGGCTGAGGTGTTTAGCCTGTCAGTCAAAAATCCCAACGGACGGCCAATGCTCCCATTTGATTGGCTCATTCACTCAAGTCTAATTTTAGCGAGTTGCCACAGGATTCTGTTTTTCTGCCGGTTTTCTGCTGGTGAGAAATAAATTTGAAAACTAAAACTCGTAAAAAAATACAAACAAACTGCGAAGGTAATATATTTTATCTACGGTAATATGTTATTCTTCAGCTAGTTATCTATAAGAGATTCCGTAAGGTCAACATTAGCTGCTGTTGTACTCTTGCTGCTCAAATTCGGTCGACCTATTACGAGCGTAATCAGTTGTTTTATGGCATTCAGCCTTGAGTCTTCCATTTCCGTATTAACGTCAATATTCTGGCGAAATCTCACTTTGCTATTTTTCAAGTTCTGTTGTTTCTTCGTAGTACTTGTTAACGTTGTTTCCAATTTCTTTGCTCTGAGTATGGAACAGTTTGAGGATTAAGGCATCAATCAATTCCAGCAGTGCCCATCCCCCCCGGGCAACCGTGGGGCATTTGCTCACCTTGTCAGTCCCGGGGGTGGGGCATTAGCAAATTTTATCGCTGCCCGGGGGCTGGGCATTAGCATACCCCGGGGCGACCCCCGGGCATTTGACACACGTGTTTTCGAAAGATGGATGAGTTCAAGGAGGACGAAGCCTTTGTCAAGGACTGGCTTGTCCGTCAGGGACTAGAAAAATCTGTCGATGTTTTTAAAGGTATGTTTTCTCAATTTTAGATATTTCTTCATTACTTGCATATAAAGCATATAAATATAAGCGACAAGGTGAACTATATTTTGATTATCACAAAACAATCACTGACGTGAACACTGCGTGAACGACTATTTCGCATTCAAAAACTAGCCTAACAATTTTTAAATTCATGAAAGTGGAATTAAAATACTGAAGGTTTGCAAATTAATAATGATGCGATCTTCAATACAGATCTTGCGAGCTTAAAATGCGATGCATCATCATTTAAAATGTCTTGATTCTTTACAGCGACAAGGTGAAAACAAAAATATAAAAAAAAAGTTATAAAATTTTGTTAAAAACAAAACATAAAGAAATAAATATAATCAGAATAAAATAGCACGTACTGTGGTCCTTGAAGTCTTTAATACCATTGCATTAAAATACTGAACAGTTAACCGTTTTATTCACTGGTTAATAGACCCTATGCAAAAATGGCTACTTTAAATTATTCTTTTGTTCGTATTCAAAACAGCCTCACTAACCTCGTTCGGTATAATAAATTCTTTACAATTTTTGTCTCAAAAGCGAGGTTAGTGAGGCTATTTTAAATACGAACAAAAGAATAATATAATGGCAGCCATATTTGCATAGGGTCTATAAAAAACTGCAGAAGTCTTGGAAGGCGATAATCCCGGGGGCGGGGCATTTGCCCTCTTTCTTCGTCCCCACTTCGGGGCATTTAGACAGCTTATGTGTCCCCACCCCGGAAAATTTGCCCAATTTTTGTGAAAAAAATGTTAATTCCCGGGGGTTAGCCCGGGGGGAGGATTGGGCACTGCTGGAATTGACTGATGCATAACTCAGTGTTGTTCAACTTACATTTTGTTTGCACCATCACTGATAACGCTCATAAACCTGAATAATTTTAGATATCCCACCAAAATCCGTCTGTGTTCACAGGCTAACCAAATTCACCTCTTACGAGATTT
The DNA here is from genome assembly GCA_019787425.1 of Platygyra sinensis. NCBI lineage: Eukaryota > Metazoa > Cnidaria > Anthozoa > Scleractinia > Merulinidae > Platygyra > Platygyra sinensis. The sequence continues at coordinate 78,940 of JAHPZR010003210.1, read as the reverse complement.
CGTTTCGTTCTCAGCATGCTGAGATAAAGGAAATGGATAGCTCGCAGGCATCAGCTTGGTTATCTTAGTTAGCGACGAAATTTGAATGTTCCACGTGCAGCGACGACGAAGATAATTCATCGCTTTTGTTTCTCCAAACTGAGCCATCATCTAAAGTGTTAATATAAGTTTTATTTTCACTGCATATTAATTATTTACCCTATATTATTCTACGTAAATGACTAAGTTGGCTTGACGAAAAAAACGCTATTTTTCCACGACTTCTAAGATATGCGACCGTTATTCTGGCTTTCCACCATTGCACAGAAAAGCCAACAAAGTGCTTCAAGGGTGCGTGTCCTTGCCTTTTATAGGATCGCTCCGTGATTAAACTGTAGCTATTACCAGCGTAAATCCTAAATTAACCTTTTCCCTTAAAACTCAAAATGTGTCTCAGTCTGCCGTTTATTTTCTGTCTCGTTTGCACTTTAAAGTTTTAATTATGTTATGAACATACAAGGCAATAATTAAATTTTAGTCTTAGCTCAATTTTAATTTCATTACATGAGAAATGTGCTCTTCTGAGTGCAGGGCTGAAGTTCCGTTTTGTTAATTCAATGTTTAAAGAGATGACCACTATATTGAAACACAAAATGGCACAATTGTGCTGGCCTGCAGTAACGTTTGAGTAGACACAAATAATCCAATATGATTTGTATAGGACAGAAACTGTTGCGGCGATTCACAACAACTGAAAAAGCCCTCTGGTTGTAACTATTTTTGAAGTCAAGAAAGGTGAACTGCAAAACCATGACACACTGATTCGCATCCACAAGCTCGTAAACTGGTGAAGCTGAATAAGAGAGCCCCTCTCCTGTGTGGTTTGCAAAGTGAGCTCACCATCTCGCATACAATTCAACATTAGTTTAACAGGAAAAAAAAAAAACATAAAAATCCTATTCACAAGCAAACATTTCATTTATTTTTTCCAGTTTAAGATAAGAAATTCTTGTGGAAGCCAGGAAACGTCCACTAGCAATTTTCAGTTTACGTTAAAACGTAATTTGGATTCTGTATACTTACCGATGGCTTTGCATTCAGCTTATCAGAAGAACCTTTGATTTACCAGTCTTTTACCAATAACGTCAATGAAATTCAGCAAACCATTTCACAAAACTCAATAAATGGAAACATCAAACAAACCAACAACCTACGATACTGTGTATTATAACATAACTAAAGCAAAGCGCGCGCTCTGATTGGCTAATTCGGCATCTACTATTTGCCCATGGGTGTATGCTGCTGACGCACTGAACAACTAAAGTAAAGTGCGCGCTTTGTGATCTAGCTTAATTTGTTGCGTGCCTCGCGAGTCCACAACATTTTGACCACTGTGATGACGCATATCGTTGTCGATAAGAGTACAGGGCCACGCTAAACCAAATTTGATTTGTTTTTACCACAAAATCAAAGATAGCGAAATAAATATTTGTCTTGAAAACTAAAAGCACCGACTCGGACTTGAAAGCGCACGCGCTGCATTATACAAATGAGCTGCTTGTACGCGTCAGACTTTCCGTTCAAAAACTTTTACAAACTCGCTTAATATGCAGAAAGAATACGAAAAAAATATTTGGGAAACGAGCAATGACAGGTACTCGTTCTCAGCAAGAGTACAGACCACAATAAACCGCATGTCTATTTGTTTTTACTACATTATCAACGTCAAAGAAAATTAATATTTTTCTTCAGAGCGCGAGCTGTAAAAAGGCATTGCGCGACACATTGACGCGAGCAGCGTGGTATGGACTCTGAAAGACTTCTGTTGACTTCTGTGTCAATGCTATGTTATGAAACAAATGGTAAACGCAGTAGCGTGTACTATGGAGTTATGGATGCACTTGGGAGGTTTGCCAAACACTCAAGAAGCTAGAGTCGCACTCGGCTATCGCCTCGTGCGACTCTTACGCTTCTTTCGTGCTTAGCAACCTCTCGCGTGCACCATAACTCATTTTACGATACACTCGCACGAGAGATAGTCACGAGGCGCAGCCATTGGCTATGGTTTATGTCAACGAGGCGACGTACACATGATTTAAAATTCATGCGACGCGTCAGCGAGGGAGAGCCGGCAATCGACAATATGTCAGTACTCGTAAAAAACAAATGATGTCAGTTTTTAATGCGTCTGTCCTGTTATTGATACATGAATTCGTCATCACATGTGCAAATAGTCTGCGATCCACTCGGCTATCGCCTCGTGGATCCACAGCTACTTCGACGAATGTGATGACGAAATTCATGATCAATAACAGGACAGACGCATAAAAAACTGACGTCAATTTGTTAAATAGTACACGCTATGGCGTTTACCATTTGTTTAAACGCAATATGCATGACAATATATGAGCGTTAAAGCACTCAAACAGCAAATCTAAGGTTCTCCGTCTTCCAACCGTAAACAAAAGAATACATTATATAGCGGTCTACAAAGCGCTGTCCCTTATAACGCAAAGAAAACTTTAAAAAATCGCCTGGGAGTATTTACAAGTAACGTTTTATTCCTTCTAGACGTGAAATTATTGATTTACTGCGAAAACGACAGAAAACAAAGATCGTTTGTTTAGAATATTAAAAAACGACTTCAGACTTATTGTTTGAAATTTTTAAATCAAATTTATCGCAGCAAGGTTTTAATTAAGCTAACAAGGAAGTCTTTAAGACTGCTATTGAAGATGTAAGCTTGACTTAGAAGCCTACCTCACCGAGGCAACTTGATAAATTTTGGGGACAATGGTCTATGGTTTTGAAAAAGTATCCTTCAGTTCCTAACCATTCGTTTTTAACCCCCAAAGTCACTTCACAATTAACTTGTAAGAAAGGCGTACTTGGGTTTAAGTGCAGTATGAATGTAGTAATCGATAATAGAATCATATTCGGGAATAGATCAGTAGAAAACTCGTTCGTCTTTTCTTTTCACGATTTTTCTCCCGCGATTCCATTCGCCATTGCCTTTTAAAATGCCACCGTTTATAATTCTAAATTCTGCTCTTTTTATTTCTTCTAATTTTGTTTTTCTATGGGCCAGTTAACTTAAACAACGCCATAACTGTCTGATGGTGTTCTTGACTGCTCTCCTCACTTCCCTCATTTTCCAACAGTAGATAAGGGGGTATAATGATGAATTGAAGTAAACCAGAGATAACGTCACGGCCCAAGTAAGGGCAAGAGATGGTGGAGCTGATCCAGAAATAGCAAACATAGTTACTACTATGATATGAGGCAGATAACACGCCACTAATGTCAGCTGTACCCACAATACACTGGACACAGTCCTTCTGTATCTTGCTAAGTTAAGCACAATCTTTCTTTGGTTCGGTTGCCCTTGTTGAATATGCTCCTGCACTGAGACTTGATGCTGACGAAGTGAACCATAGATTTTCGTGTAACAGAAGATTGAGGTTAGCATACATATTGCCACGGCTAAGCCGGTCGTTGCGGCAGTGATGCGTAGATCGTAGAAGAATGTCATTGAAATAGCAGCGTTAGAAAGGCAACAAGAAGCTATTTCTCAGGAAAGAAATAGTGTTTCGTTTCCGGAAAGATATCCAGTCTCAGAGAGGCTCGTGTTTTGATATCTTGTGCATGAGAAGTCCCGGGGTGAGGGGGTTTTGTGCTAATGCGCTGCCTTGTGATTCGCTTAGTTGCCGGCCCAGAGCCTGGGCTTTTTCGTCAAGGCGGGATATAGTACTGAAACTATGGTAGAAAAGGAAGTTTTCTACACATTACCGCACTTCGAAATGTATTTATTTGTGATATTTTCCTGTGACTCTGCCCAAGGAGAGAAGGGAACTCCCATATATGGGTATAGGTATGTCCAGCCTGATAGCCGGGGTATGTTTTTTTTTTTAGACATTTAGGTCAGAAATAGAGGATCCAATTTGGTCATTTTGGTCTCAAACTGGGCATAGTTTTGCACTTTAGTCTTGCATTTGGTATGTTCAGTCTTTTTAAAAGAAGCTAGTTTTTCATCATTATCGATAAGACCAGGAATCAAACAGTAGTTGATAAGGCAGGAGATCCAGGAATCTCAAATTTTATGATATAGGGAACTAAGGCAGGTTTGCGATAGGGCATACATTTAAGGGACAGGTCATAAATAGGGTTGAAAAATCGCAGATTTTGGTCTTAATTAATTAAGCAGGGTAAATGCTTCAGGAAGCTGGCCGCACGACCCCGCCAAATTTTCGCAAATTCGAAATTATTGTGTGTGAGGCTAAATAACGCTAAGAGGTAAAAGCATTTGACACATATTTTTTTCAATTTCTGTGCCAGGAAGTGCTTGATTCGAATGGCTGCTGCGGCACTCTTCGTTTTGTTGTCGTTGCTGCAATATATTAGGACGTGTTACGTGTGACGAGAGTTATGTAATTATTTACACAGTCCACCTTCGGCTTATTTATGAAGCCAAAATACAAATGTTATCGGTGTTTTCATGGAAACCAGCTCAGCCACGGTAGCTCAAAACAAAAAAGATTGTTATTTCTAAAAACTTATGATAGGACGCGCTCCACAAGAAGTGAAATTTCTCAACTTGTGGCGGAAAATTTGACAAATTCAATTAAATCTATAAAATGTCGACACCTTATAAGAAAGCCATATTGTACCTCTTTTGCACTATAGCAAGGTTAATTAAAATACAATTTGATGAATTAGTTACCTTCCACAGCGGAATATCGTTTCTGTCACTGGTATCATCCAAGCGTTCCAAGTGCGTGTTCTTTTCCCGTATTAGCATCCACAGAAAATCGGCGGGATTGTTATTCCTGACAAGTCCGATTTCACCAAAGTTATGTCGCCGTTGTGATCTTAATCACATTTTAAATCAAGCAAGTAAGCAGATACCTTCGTCTCTTTAGAATCACAGCGTTCCAGTCTGACTTAAAACATTCAAGTCATCAGTTATTTTTGCCTTCAGTGCCATTTTACGTTCGTTTTGTTTCCGTGACTCGAAATTAAATTTAGTTTCAACATGTTTTTGCTGCGCATGTTTATCTTGTAAATTACAAGCGTTACATTGATAACTCTCATACTTACTATGTCAATAAATCACTCTAAAACGAAAATCAGTACCATTTCTTTGTTGAACTAAACAAGACTAACTGCTTCAATCGGCTTAAACTATCTCATTGGGCTGGTCAAATCGCGTGGTGTGGCGGCGTCTCTACCTCGAAAATATATTTCCCTCACTTTTTACTATCACTACGCGATTAGAAGTCCAGTTCGTAGTTTTCTAGTGTAATATACCGATAAAGAGAGTTTCAATCAATAATTCCCCATTTCAAAATGTTGCATTTCGATGCACAGAATTTGGGCCGAAATTTTGCCGCCGTATTTACATTTACAATTACGACCTTTACTCTGATTGGATATCTCCTCCACTATGTAAATAGTTCACCCCTGAACTGAAAACAATACCGTTTCGTTTCTGAGGAAAGGAAACAAAAACTAACACCAAGGATCCATACTCTCTTCACAGTTACCACTTGCCTGTATCGTAGCCCTAGCAACAGAGCGAGAAGTCTCTCCACGCTGATTGCAGTCAGTGTGAACAAAGACAGGCCACCTAAAAATATACCTATAGTAATTGAAAGGATTCCCACAAGGTGACAGCGTTTGAACTGTTCTGTAGACATCAAATACATTACGTGAAGAGGCTGTGTAACCAAGCCTACAGAAAGATCGGTACTCGCCAGACAACCTAACAACAGTTTCGATGGCGGGTAAAGGGAGGAGGGCTTTTGAAAAGCAGCAATAATCACCATATTTCCGAGAAATGCAGTAAGAGAAAGAGGAATGTTTAACGCTGAGACAAGAATCTTTTGATGTGTGTCAATTATGTCCGGCTTGCAGAATAACTCTCCAATTGATACGAGGCCTTGATCTGTACTTGAGTTCCCCATTTTTTTTTTGATGATGTAGATTCCGTCACAAGTAAGAGTCAATCAAAAATGCAAGTCTTGTCCTAACTGTCCCGGACCTTTCCCATGCAAACACGCTTCAAAGTTGCAATCTTCTCTACAGTTTTTTTCTGCTTCTACAAAACAAGAACAACAACAACAACAAAAAATCTTAAGGCCGAGCATTAACCGTGCATGTAAGGTTTACCAAAAACAAGAACATTTTTTTTATAAACTCTTGGTCTTCGGCCATCGTAGCTTGCTGGAAACTATAAAACAAAGAGCGGTGTTTTTAATATGTTTATCACCGCTGTTTGTTCTATATTTTGTTAAAACAATTTTGTCTCTCTTTTGGTTAAGGTAATGTAATCAGACAAGCACAAGCAAGATTTCTATCTAGATCAAAAATATGTGTTTACTGACGGTAAAATATCTCAACACTAAGTTCTGTGTGCTTTGGAGAAAACTGGCGTTTCATGTTTAGCCTGAGTAAGTTTTGAGACCAATAGGAACACTAAATTAAATCACTGAAAAAGATCTAGAAAATTGCGCAATTTAAAGGTAAAATATAAATTCACTGTTTCTAGGCGTTGTCCTCGTAGTCGTCGTCTTTTATTGCTTAAGTATTTTATAAATCCCGAAAACCGCGTTTCTGCGTTCGTTTTCGAAAGAAGTAGAGGAGCTCTAGAGTGAAAAACTATTATTATTCATTCAAAATATTTCCCCGTTTCTGATTGGTTAAAGCAGCACGCATAATTCACCATAACCAGCTGCTGTTTACCAAATTTGGAAAGAATCTTCGTCATATTGAATCAATGACGTCAAAAGTGCAGCCCGCTGAAATTTATTGAATCGATGACGTCAAAAGTGCAGCCCGCTGCAGATTATTGAACCGTTGACCGAGAAAATCTGGGGACGAGATTGTGTTTTTTTGGTGAGCAGAAAAACAAAGAGCGAAATGGCGAAACTCCTTTAAGAACGGGGAAATATTTTGAATGAATAATAAAGCAATTATTGAATTCGGCTTTCGTAGGATATGAAGAATTCTGCAGATCTCGGAGGGTGTTATCCACCTCGGGCTTCGGCCTCTGTGGATAACACCCTCCTTGATCTGCAGAATTCTTCATATCCTACTCAGCCTCATTCAATAATTGCTAATTCTTTGGATCTCATTCAATCTTCTACTTCTTTCGTTTCCTTGAGTTGCTCGTTCAGTTCTGTGATATTAAATTTGTTGCAAAATACAAAACCAAATTAACTATATTTAAAATACCTGAAACTGGCGAAATAATGGAATCTGAGATGGTCATCGACGTCTTGTGGTGTTGTTCGGTGTAGGGAACGAGTGAAGAAGACAGCCTTCAAAAAACCTGCCTTGATTATTGAAACATTTTCGTGATAAAATCCATGATTCACTGTATCTTTAAGTTTATTTGCATTGAGCAATGTAAAAATGGCCACTGATGTAACATTGCAAGTTGATGACAGTTCATAAAAGCAATTAAGTAGAACAGCTGCCCTGTGATTACATATTAAAGCTTTGAATTATACCAAATTTCAATAAGTGTGATGTATGACACATCCCGTTGAGTAATGGCAATTTTATTTAGCCATGTATCATACCAAAACTTCTTTACCCGGAATATCTCCGACTAGGACAAAATTCTTTTAAGAGTCTTATGAGAACTATAAGGATTATGTCTATTTACAACAGAAGCTTGCGGTCATCGAGTATACTTGTGCTGTAGTTAAGTTTTCTGCACGAGTAAAGAAAATAGCCCTCCACATCTGTCTTCACTATTGGAAACTTTCTTTTACAAAAGCCATGATTAAATCACTTTCTAAGTCGATTTGCATGAAGCACTGTAAACATGGCGACTGGCGTTTCTTTGCATTTTGATTGCAGCAAAAGTAATAGATATCAGCTGCTTTTCGACTGAATATTAGTTCTCCAGTGGGCACGGTTTGAAATGTTTGCCTTCCCACTGAGTACAGCCCATGAACTCAAATATTCTTCTCTAAAATTTTTTTCGACTAAGAATTTTATAGGAACTTTCCGGTCATGTTAATTAACAGCGACGTGGGGGTGATCAGGATATTGACTGACTAACCGTCATATCAGAAATACATCAAATCTTTTAACAGATAGAACTTTGGCCATCTAGTCTGTTTGCTTTTTCCTACGTGTCCGTCACTGAACAAATAAAGGCGCAAAAACAGAAAAAAATTAAACCAATTAAAGAAAAAGGAAATGAGTTTTTTTTTTTCCTCAACTGTTTTACTTCGACTCATTAAGCAGATGCATTATACCGGAACCTCTTCACTCGTGCAGTGAAAAAAAAATTGTAATAAGGTAACAGTATAGGGTTTTTTCTTTCTGCTGACTTCACTACGTATATTGCAAAGACTGAAACGTAACCTTTCTTCAGTAGGCCATAAAAAAGAATTATAATTAGTAAACTGCAAATGTAAACTTTTTGCTTTCAATGACATTTCCCCTCTCAAAAACCTTTTATTTCAAGCAAGCTCTGGTCCAATATCAATGTGGTCGTGTCATAATTTTTTTTAGCGAATTTGTACCATCATCAACATTATCATCATCATCATTTGGTCGTCGTCGTAGTTGTCATCATAATTATTATTATACATTGTTACTATAAAGAAAACTGTCAATTGGGAAGACATATCTTAATATATTGTTAAGTATGTATATATTTAAGTATTGCCTGTTAGAAGTTCCCATAATTTAGAAGACCTTTGCAGCGCTGATTATATTACCGTGAACACCTAAAACATGTCTGGAATGTTTATTGTGTTGTAACCAAGCACATGCGAGATCTTTACACCACAGAAAACACAAGCCACGAACGGTTTCCTATCGGCCACGGCACAAATTATTTTCGTTTTGTTTTAACATTCACTATTTTTACAAGTAAAAATAATAGTTATAATAGCGAGGAATTCAGGTTTGAGGGATTTTAAAGAAAACTAAGCCGATGTG
>JAHPZR010003210.1:52500-65000 GCA_019787425.1 Platygyra sinensis | reverse complement strand
AACTTAAAAGTGGCGTAAAAAAACGAAGACCTAGGTCCTATTTATTCTAAAAAGGCTTGACAAGTGATTACGTAACAACACGAAGTAACGGAAAATAAGCATTCCTACAAACTATAAAGCGAACAATAACGAAAACTAACGACTAATGAACTAGTGCTAAATACCAAAAATAGACGAACAGTTAATTAAACGAAAGCAAAGGGAAACAAACCAAAAACCTAATTTAAATGTTTCGCTGTAACACGGCGTTTACATTAATTTCAAACTTGAATTCCAGCATTGCAGTATAGCATTTTCTAAGCCTGTGAGATGTTTGTTTGTTTGATTTCTTTTTTCTTTTCAGTATCAACGCAGGCACCATGTGTCCCTATCCTCTATTCCTGCCTCCCCTCCCCCCTATCAAAACAGGTGAAACGATTTAAAAGCTAGTTGGTGTTGTGCTCTCTCTCAAGTTCCCGCGCCGCCCTTTACTTGACAAAAGCGTGCATAACATGGGTCAAAAATGACATTAGGGAACGCGGGATTCAATCCGAGAAAGCAGATGGCTAACCGTTGTTGACTCAATAAATGGCTTATAACTTTCCATCTAGTGAATAAATAGTATGGAACCATCAACGCACGCTTAGCATATGCTAATAAAATAATAATTAAACTTGCTCTGCAGGCAATTTAGTTTGAAGTTACTTCATTCTTACATGTTGAACAAGCAAGAAATTATCTATCCTAAGCTTGATTTCCATCAATAAGAAAACGTTCCGGTTGTCATGTCATGTCAGCATTTTCAATTAAGCCAGAACTTGGTAAATACAATACAGAGAATATGTCAAAGTTTAATTTAGGGAATACAAACAGCTGTCTTACAGCATACTCACTCCTCCAGGCAAAACACTCTTTCTTGACGCATCAGACGCAAACTTTCCTGTGGATGGAAACTTCACAAGGATTATGAGCCAACATATCAACATGTTTTTAAGCGTATTTGGAATTCTTTCAACCTTGAACATTTTGCTTTCTATCACTGCATCATTGGGCAATACTCTGATCCTTGTTGCTCTTCATAAAGAGACTTCTATTCATCCACCGACAAAACTTCTGTTCCGATGTCTGGCGATCACTGATCTTTGCGTTGGAGTTATTTCGCAGCCACTCTTCGCCGTTTTCCATTTGTCTTATGTAACAACTGGAATGGACAGGGAAGCTATTTACTACATCGCTAAAATAATTAATGTTTCAAGTTTTGTTTTGTGTGGCGTATCAGTCCTCACATGTAGTGCAATAAGCGTGGACAGACTTATAGCCCTGTTATCTGGACTGATGTACAGACATGTTGTAACATTAACGCGAGTTCGTGCAGCTATCTTTTTCTTTTGGTTGATGGGCTTATCATGTGGACTCATGTACCTTTGGGATATTCGTATTGGCTTTGCTGTATTCTTTACCCTTGCAATGATTTCCCTTGTAAACTCTTTCTTCTCCTACGCAAAAATTTATGTCCAGCTTAGTCAAAATCATCTTCAAGTGCGAGCATTCCCAAGAGGACAACCTAACGTTCTCCTGAACATAGCACGATTCAAGAAGTCAGTTTCCAGCGTTTTGTTGGTGCAGTTGGCATTAGTCACGTGCTACATTCCGTTTCTCGTCGTGGTTATACTTATGACATATGGTCGAATGTCTGGAGACAATTTGCAATTTGCTTTCGACATTACTGCAACTCTTACCTACCTTAATTCATCTCTAAACCCGATTCTTTACTGCTGGGGGATGAGAGCAGTGCGGCAAGCAGCCAAGCACACGATCAAGCAATTGAATTGCTGTAAATCAGATTTGATCTTGGACTAGAGTGGATTCAGAGAAGAAGGGCTTCCGGCGTTAAATAAGACTCAAATGAGTACAGACAGAGCCCTGCTTTCCGACAGTGTGTCTTTAAGAGAGAAAATTAAAATTCAGACAACGCTTAAAACTTTAAATGAAAAGTAACAGGTTGAAGAACTCGTTCATTCAGTGCGTCGTTTTAAATGTTCAGTAAATTGTTCAACTGCACGCATAGTTGTTGATTTCCTCGTGTAAGTCAAACTAACTGTGGCAAAATGGCCGTTGGAAATAACATTGTTAGTATTTAGTTTATTTTAGTTTAACGGACTTGAACAAGAGCCATTTTCGATTTTAACATTCTAGAAACAAGCTAGTTACTCTTGGATTAAGCGGTAAATTACATCTTTTATTACATTTCCCCGTAAAAAAAAAAGCAAACTGAAAAGTGTTATATTTATCTTTTTTAACTTCCTTTCGGAAAAAAAAAAGGATCTTCTGGTTCTAAAAAGACTTCATATTTCGTTTTTAACTGAAACCATAAGCAAAGTTAATCGCAATTTAACGTTCTCTTAGAACTCAAACTTTTTCTCGGTCTGCCGTTTATTTTCTGTCTTGTTTCACTTTAAAGTTTTGATTATGTTAAGACTGAATATACAAGGTAAAAATTAAATTGTAATCTTGACTCAATGTTAATTTCATTATCTGAGAAATGTGTACTCCTGTGTGCGGGACTACAGTTCCGTTTTGTTAAATCAATATTCAGAGAGATGACATATCTGAGTAGAGGTCAAGCCTCGGTCTGCCGTTTTTCTTCTGTTGTGATTGCACTTTAAAGTTTTAATTATGTTTTAATTATGAATATACCAGGCAAAAATTAAATTTTAATCTTAGTTCAATTTTAATTTCATTATCTAAGAAATGTGTACTTCTGTGTGCAGGGCTGCAGTTCCGTTTTGTTAAATCAATATTCAAAGGGATGGCATATTTGAGTAGAGGTCAACCTGACTAGAATTTACAGCTTGTGTTAAAATAGAGTTATGACTTTAATCAACGTGTATGCCTATCAGTCTAATATGAACCCGAAAGATGAGGTATTCGCACCAGTCTCTTGCAGAGCGAGTAACAGGTAACTAGCGTGCTCGAAGCGCCTCATCCTTTGATCGCTCTTATAATTTACCGCTATGGATGATGGAGTTGCTCAAGCTCTGGTCGTTCAAGGCGTTGAGGCGGCCCAAGCTGCGGCTCTTCGCCAGCAGTTGCAGGTTTTCCTTGCTTTCATTAGCGCCGACTTTTATTGCCATTTGTTACCGTTCATTTCGGCAGTTTTGTATGTTTCGCTTGTGTTTCTGTTGTATACCTTAGACTATCGCTATCTCGGCTCGCTGCCTCTCCTTTATTTTCGGTTTCCTGCGTTCGTTGCCGCATATTTTTCCGTTTACGTGCTTTTCTTTCTGTCCAGGCATGTTGTATTTTGTTCATTTCCGTTCATTTCAGCAGTTCGTATATGTTCAGCCGGTCTCGTTCCCAGAGCATCCGTTACCGTTGTCCAACGGAACGGAAAAACGAAGACCTCTGGGAAATTGCGTTTTGAGCTCGACATTGCATTGGCCAATAACAGAGTGTGTACAGCTGCACCGGAAGTTGATAAACAGTAATATTTGTTCCCCAATTTCCAATTCTAAACCGCCCGCGATATAGCAAATTTATAGCAATGGTGTTAAAAATAGGGCTTATACTTTGTTGTAACATTATTTGGCTCAAATTTTAAGTAAATAAGTTTCAATACACTCGCGTAATAGTCGTCGCTGTTCAAATTTTCATATTGTGAAATGAGAGAAAGATGATATAAAGAAAAATGGCTTTTAGTTTAAAGTTTTATTTTACCGAAAAATAATGTATCTTTATGCAGGTTTTTATGCTGATTATACAGCATACACATGTGACTTTTGTTACGTCTTGTTGGCAAATTTATCTTGTAAACTGAGTTTAGTTAGTTGACGATTTCAATGAAGCCGACTCTATTCAGAAGTCTATTCATGCCTTTAAGGTTGTCATTGGTTACAAGCTGACTTGATTTAGCCGTCTTTATTTTGTTCCTTACATGATGCAATCGTGTATTCAAGCGTTAGTATAAGTAAATTGTCACAGATGTGCAAGCTCTGGGTACGATCGCTTCGAGAACGAATATGGCGTTCAAAAAACCGGAAAGTCTTTGCTTCGACATACACATCAACAACACATTCATAGATGCTGTAATTTTAGCGTCCTCAGCAATCAGAATGATTTATTTGGAGCTAAATCTGAGAACGAGAATCTTTCGAGTATTATAGTGAAGATGACAGGTCTTGAGTTTGTTAAAATTGATAGCAATTTTCAGAGTTGAAAGACAGCTAGCCACATAAGAGGGAAGAAGACGGAGAAATGTCGTTTCGCGGCAAAAGAACGCGAATAGGCCTTTTGCAACAAACGATAACATGGTACAAAATCCGCCATGCTGGAGGGCAAGCTCATTATTATTCCCGCACTGAGACTTTAAAACAAAAAGACCTCAACCAGTCAAGCGTGACTGGCCTATGTTTTAATGTCCCACTGCGGGAATAATAATGAGCTTGGCCTCCAGCATGGCGGACTTTGTACCATGTGATTGTTTGTTGCAAAAGGCCTAGTAAAGCGGGTAACACAAGAAGGATTCGAACGGAAATCCAGTGCGAGGCATGAAATTTAAAATTATGAAATGCCACTGGAATAACACCTGGCCAGCAAAGTCGGGAGGCGCGGTGGCCTCATGGTTAGTGCGCTCGTCCCCGGATCAAGCGGTCCGGGTTCGAGCCCTGGCCGGGGACATTGTGTTGTGCTCTTGGGCAAGACATTTACTCTCACAGTGCCCCTCTCCACCCAGGTGTATAAATGGGTACCGGCGAATTTAATGCTGGGGGGTAACCCTGCGATGGACTAGCATCCCATCCAGGGAGGAGTAGAAATACTCTCAGTCGCTTCATGCTAAGGAAACCGGAATAAGCTCCGGCCTGATGGGCCACTTGCCTCGTATGCAGACTTTACCTACCAGCAAAGTCTTATACAATTCTATCAGAATCAAATTGGGCACTTGCAGCCGCGGAATCAAGCCAAGAAATGCAATTTCTGGTCTTTGTAATTGTGAGGTTTGTAAAATTGCAAGATGGCGTAATGTTTCTAATTTTTGGACTTTGTATTTATGCAGTGATTTAAGCTTATGTACCTTTGAGTTCAAAACTAATAAAGTTTTGATTTCAAGATCAACCAGAAGTTGTTTCTTGTCAATAAACTCTAATGCTAATGAATTCAACATTTGATGAAGACCTGTAGACCCTGTCTAGATGGAAGGGCTGAATATAATGTCATCAGAAGTTGTGTGTGACTCGGGGGCTTGTAGACTCGAGGACGTGTGGACTAGTGGGCGATGTGGAGTCTGGGAGGTGTGGACTCGGTGGTGTTCTGAAAGAGCTTATCAGCAGTACGGTTCGGCCTGATATGTCTGCTGGCCTATTATACCGTCACAGCTCTGAGTACAGAATAGGTTCAATGCAGAGAGTCTTGTACTTTGTGGGCAGCCATTGATGACTTTCCTGATATAAATAACTCCCTTTTCTTGGTAATCCTTTAACGTCTGTGCCTTATCCTCGCCAAGTTCGACGCAAATATTTTCTTTAGGGATACTTTTGCCCAAAAATGTACATTCTTTTCATTTTCATTACTGGAATGAGAAGATGACTATCGTAATGATATCGAACTGTGAAAGAGTAAGGGTGCGTTTCTTTAAGGAAATCCAAGATTGGATTCTTAAATCCGTGGGAATACGAAAACGGATTATTGTTTCTTACTAGACAAATCAATCTAATATCTCTCGGATCATGGTGAGTCAAAGGAACCGAAAAATCCACTCTGGAAGTGGATTCTTCTGTTCTTTTGACGCACCATCTTGGATTAATCTGTTTTGTAAAGAAACGCAACTTTTTTTTTAATCCTTCGGATTAAAAAAAATCCAGTTTTGAACTTGCTTTAAGAAACACACCCTAATTTTGTATCTTTCCTTGGTTTCTTGATATTTACTTTTCTCCGGATCCTATAATAGGTTTATACAACTGGAGACCAAAGAAAATTATATTTTACTCATTAACCGCAGAAATCGGGTCATGTTTGTTTATCGTAGAGTCCTCATGTCCTTGTGCCCCTCGTCCCCAAGTCCACGCTTCCTCCAGTTCACGAGTCTTCCAGTTCATAAATTACCGAGTCACACGTCCCAAGTCAACACGACCCCGATTCACGCATCCAACATCACAGTCCCCGCCACACTTTTAGTCACAGCCCCCCGTTCACTTCTTATTTACACTGGGACTCCACTGTATGTTACAAACTGGCAGCTACTTTGGCGCCGCCATTTTGGATAACTCAATATTTGAACCTTCCCCTCTCTCTTAACCTGCTATTATGGGCGAGTGCTTGGCTGGGGAATACGTTGAAGACAGAGAGAAATGGGATGCTTTAAGGTTAAGTGCGGCAAAATTTGCATTGTTTTTTGGTTCCCTCTGACTTTGAAAATCGTGTTAGCGACTTTTTGGTATACCCCTATTCGAGTCATAGAAGTTTATGCCAGCGTACTCGTTCGACCCTAAGCAATGTCTCTGTTTATATTTTTAAAAATCTGATCACCGGTAGGCCATAGGGTGGCCTAGGCCATGGCCTACCCCACGTTTTATCCGATCCGAGTTGTGCAGGCTTTTGAAATGTCATAGACAAGTTATATTAAATGTTTCTCCTTGCTGGTACTCCATCCCTGCCTGTCTGCCCAACTTCTTGCCAGTTTTGTTAGACTTAAGATGGTAGCCCAATGTGAATTATTCTACAGATGCTGTTTCCATCAGATTCCAAATGACGCATTTGCAAACAGAACCCGGTGAATTCATGGTCTTAAGATACCATGGCCATTTACTATTTCATTAACTATAATTCTTTACCGGTGGTGTCTGGGGTATTGTAAATCATATAGGCCAAAACACTGTTTTTCGTGAGGGCTTCAGCTTAAGCAGTGAAGTATTACTCACATTTCGTTGACAAAGTACAGAAAGCTGTCCAAGATGACATCCAAGTTCCTATAGTTCTGGACACTCTTGGCCTTTCTAACATCAGCAATACGCCAGCTTAAAATTCAGGCTAAAACAACAAGCCTCAGTATGAGGCTCTGCCGAATAACTACATAGCTTGTGGGATTTATTCCCCAGAGCCTCGTACCTGGGTTCATTGTGTTAGGCCGAATTTTAATATATCGAAATTGGTCAGTTGAGTCTAGAGTTTTATCTTATTTGTTTTCTCCCCTAACTGCACTAACATGTGAATCATAAAAAAATATATATATATTTTTCCTGTTTGGATTACATTCAGAGAGACTGGACTTGATAGCCCCAAGATGCTGATTATTTCACGCTTTACTTGTAGTAGTACCTGTAAGTGCAAGTACTGGAACTGAGGGTGATAAAAAAAATATATATATACGGAAACCAATCTTTGCAAATGCAGGGTGTCTAGCATCATAGTTGTTTAAAATAGATAGGAGCAAAATAGGGGAATCACTACACTTTAATGGACAAAGATAGCCTCTCTACACCCCATTAATGTTAGCTATCCCAATCAACAGCTTTAGTCCAGCAATACTGACAAAAATTTACATGTTCATGACAACACAGTCATCTTGTTTTTTTTAAGTTATAATTTTGTCTTGTTAGCTCTCATTGTAATAATACTATCAGTTTGTTTAACATTGGAGTACAAATAGAATACTTCGTCCGAAACAAGATTCTACACTAAATTCATGAACTTCATTTCCCTGGTTTTAACAGTAGCAACTGAACTACTCCACCTTCATCTTGTTCAAACTATGCATTCTTTTCAAATCTTCAACATCAAACCAGCAGACAATCTAGCAAAATCAAAGCAAATCCATAGTGAAATTTTAAAACAGTCCACATAAAATGACAGATCACCCTCAATTTGATGTTTAAACAACAGTAATCTGCTCACCTTGGTATCATTTATCAATGACTCTTCACCCTTAGTTTGACTTTCTTTTCTTTGATGAACATCAACCTCGCTTGAATTTCTAAACTTTTGCGTGACGCGGCATTCACATGACAGGCGAGAGAGCTGTTCTGTTGGTTAAAAAGGGACTTTCGGGGAATTTGGCTGTCTGAACGGTTCTTTTATGAGAAATAAAATATTATTAGTTTAATGTTTTTGAGTTCCTCGATAGATAAATTCACGCTTTTGTAGCAAAACTCAGTGAAAGATGTTTCTGATTGCTTCCGGCCGCCGTGTTGGTGCCCAACTAGATGGGCATCAGCATGGCGTCTCCTTAAAAATCTCTATAAATTTGGGTAAAAAGTTTCTCGCAGATTTTCCATTAGAAAATTTGCTGTGACTTGAACTTTGGCGAGAGTGTCTGCTCAGGTTACCTTCTATCTTTTCACAGATTCTAGACTTTTATATCTATAGAACGGTTTTGATTTTGATTTGATTTATTCTGAATGGAGTGACACTGAAAACCAGCAGCAATAGGTACAGAAGAAAACTATTAAAAAACGTGTAAACTGTATATCTAATCTATGACCAGAAATCCACTAACAGAGAAGAAAGAAGTAATTAAGTACTGTCCCTTACATTCTTTGTTAAGTTTGAACATCAGTTATGACACCAATAGCTTTATACTAAGGCCATCCCTTTTTTTTTTTTTTTTTTTTTTCGTTTATTGTCGAATACAATTTCTGATTTTGGGTCGGTCGGTCGGAAAAGAAAAAGAAAAGGGCCGAAAAAAAAGGAGAAGAAGTCTGGAACTAGGAGACCCAGTACCTCAGCATAATATCTGCAGAGCCTGGAAATGACTTGACGAGGTTACAAAGTCGACATTACGACAATGGAGGAAGAAAAGATCGACGTCTTAATTAAGGTCATTCCACTGAATTAGAGCCTGCACTGAGATTTTTGTCAAGCTTTGCCTGTTGATTGTTTATTAAAACTTAAATTTTTAAATACAAAGCAGGAGTTCCCATCCCATGCCCATGTTCGTTTAGGAGCAACAACACTTGTTTATACCCCAAAACAGGGTTCGTACAGGTCGCGGAAAATCTGGAAAGTTATGGAATTTAAGAATTCCATTTCCAGGCTGGAAAGTCATGGAATTTAACTGCTTGTCCTTGAAAGTGATGGAAAATTAAAGTTCTGTTTGATAGGTAATTTACTGCGGATCACAAGGCAAGGACAATGTGAGATAGAGAGGAGTAATTGTAAAAAGCGTAAACGCACGCATTTTGGTGAACTCCAGAGGTTTGCGTCTCTTGAACTGTTAAAGGTTAAAAAACGATTTAAAACAAGGTTAGGGTTTGAATTTTTGAAACTGACAGCTAATCCTAAGGTCTTGGAAAACTTGAAAAGGTCATGGAGGAAGTCATGGGAATTCATAGAATTTGAAGAGCTCAAAAGAGTGCGAACCGTGTCATGATTATAGTCGCGATTGCTTACTAAATTCACGTTTCCGACGATTGTTTCTTTTTCTACACTGAGAATTGGTCCATATTTATTTTAAATAGAGAAATTTATTACTCAATTCAAAACAAAAGAAAAAAAATTGATAGGTCACTGTACTCGTTTTCGACGATTTACCTCTATGGCGAGGTCCAGCCGTAAAGGAAAAGCCGCCATTTTTTTTACTGCGCGCGCGATGATCTCCCCTAAAATTATACGCAGCACTGCCAGCAAAAAACCTTGTCTGTATTTCAAATTAAAGTGACGATTTCTTGAAATTATGTAGTCGTAGTAGTCTTTATTAAGAAATCAGTCACAACATACGTGTGGCTTTACAATCGACGACAAACTAAGCTTAGCTGATAAACCAGTCAAATATGTCAATGCCTTCTTCGTATATATATATATATTTTTTTTTTTGGAAACGCGAAAATCTGGGTCGGTCGGACGGCGGTAAACAGAGAAAATCAAAGGCTCCCTGAGCAGCTCATGGATGAATAGCCCAATCCCAAGTTTACTTTTGCCCCTGTGGCAAAACGAGTCTTTGTGCGAAACTGTTGGTATGAAAATACATGTCACCTGTGTATTCATTCGCATAAAAATCAAGTCTTTCTCATGTGAAACATTTAGCACAAGCACTCGTTCTGAAAACGAGGCAAATGGCAACTCAGAAGTGGAAGTAAAGTCTGCATATGTGCCAAGCGGCCCATTAGGCCAGCGCTTATTCCAGTTTCTGTAGCATGAAGCGACTGGGAGTATTTCTGCTTCCACCTGGATGGGATGCTAGTCCATCACAGGGTTACCCCCAAACATAAAATTTGCCAGTACCTATTTATAGACCTGAGTGGATACTGAGGCAATGTGAGAGTAAAGTGTCTCGCCCAAGAACATAATTCAATGTTCCCAGCCAGGAATTGAACCCAGACTGCTCAAAATAGAAAAAAAAATAGTAAAATCAAATAACAGCTTGTTTTCACAGACTGCTTATAACTTTTAAAATGGATAATAACTAATTTTGATTGGAACTGGAACATTGTTTTTAAAGTAACTTGAAAATGATGTACAGTAGAGGCAAAGAATAATAACAGTCTGTCTCAAAATGAAATCATTAAATGAGAGTTCACCATATTCACCAGTCAGTCCAAAATTGGCACTTAGTCACTGAAGCTGGTTATAAGAAATTTATAATATCAGGGGGTCAACAGTGCAAATCGGTTATGTGTATAAGTAAAATAACAGTTAAATTTTCTTTCTTGGTAACACAAATCACGGTATTTTATTCCTAGATATCTTGGTAATTGTTTATGTTAATCTGACTAGCAATGCAGTAATATTCAAAAGACTCTTAAAAGGATTGCAGATCTATACGTCTCTTCTATTACATTTTTGCAATGATTACAGACCATACTAAATATATTGACAGGTATCAAGCATTCTCTTCTTCACAATAATATTTATTTCAAGTTTTGATTTCAATTTGTCTAAATCTCTCATTTCTAGAAGTAAAAAGAAAAGAACTCTACATCACCAGCCACCATGCGTCCGGCTTATGTTTGACACAATTGGAAAGCATATCTCTCTCGCAAATAAAAGTAGATCTACACAGTCTCTTGGACTTAATTTGCCCATCCATGATCAGTAAAATATTTAGCAGTATATTTATTTACTCGATCGTACATGTAAATTGACTTGCATTGCATACCATCTCTGAAGAAATATCCCGTCTGGTCGAACTGCATGGAATACAAAAGAAATGACGAATGAACGACAACAAAACTAAAAGATATGGCAATTCGAATTTCGTACTTGAAGTGTTTTAAGCTTACAAATTTCGAACTTCCGTCGGATACTAACAGAGGCAGAATTTCAATGTGTGTTTACAAAATAAACCCTTAACGAAACAATAAAACCAAAACCTAACAAGAACTTAAGCTTACCTTGAACTCCAAAAGGAGAGAAAGCGAGCGGAAACCATTAAATTCTCTTCCCAAGAGAAAAAGCTATTAATTTCCCCCATAAGTCAAGTTAACACGATCCCACTTTCTAGCTTTCTTGTATCGATTCTTTGACCTCGCCGACCGTGCTGTTGTGACCGATACATCACCACTGTCATAAATACTTCTAACCACCTTTCGTCTACGTTTGAGCAAAAGCCGATAATAATAATAATAAAAAACATATTTACGAAAGTAAAATGGCCAACTTCATAATCTTCGATGCGTTCGACAAACTCGTTCCCAGGCTCTCCATTTTTTTCGGGCAAAAATGTACGCCTTTCTAATCTCCCCTAAAAACCTTCCTGAAGACGAGTAAACACTCTTGGACAAAAACAATAGTAGGGGAGGTAGCAGAAAATTGTTTCATTCAAGTTTAATGAATAAATTAATCAGAATCGAGTGAGTGAGTGCCATAAGAGTGCCTACGAAACTCATGGATGTTACGTCATCCATGAGCAAAAATGGGATGGCCTAGAAGAAAAGGAGTTGAGAGAACACATCCCCGTGCCCTATGATAATCTTTTTCAATCTAGTTTCGCGTCACGCTGTCAAAGTTATTTTTAGTCTTGGTCCCATGATCGCGCAGGCAGTGGCCAACGGTCATCAGGTTGTGTTTATCTAAACAAGGGATTGATAAGTTAGCGGGTTAAGAAAAACAAGTTTGTTTTGGACTGCTGCACTTTTAGCATTGGAAATCATTTTCTGAGCTAGGCAGGGAAATTGTACGTGCTTCTCCGAAGCCGTAAAATAGAATGTCGTGTCATTCCCCTCCATGAAAGATGAATAATTATCACGAAGTGCCAAGACTAGAATTTCTAACCTGTTTGAAAGTCGCTTCTCGGAAATTGCAGAACGTATTAAAGCGAAAAATAATTCTTTCGAAAGGTACTTTAAAGCGCAAGACAAAAAAAAATATTTGTTTCGTGTTTGTTAGAAATTTCGCTCCAAAAACACCGGTACAAATGTTTGTATATTTAATTATAATAATTAATAATAATTAAAAATTCATAACGCGCCTTTTCCATGCAAATATGATCAAAAGCGCGCAACAATTGATACTTAAAAATATTACTAAAAACAAGAAAGAGTAAAAAAAATAATATTAATAAAAAATAAAATAAAATAAAATAAAATAACTAT
>JAHPZR010003210.1:27500-50000 GCA_019787425.1 Platygyra sinensis | reverse complement strand
ACATTAAATAGTACTCATTTGGAATATTATTTTTAGGTGTAGTCCATTTTAGGGTGGTCCATTGGGGTAGTCTATGGACTGGGCAGGTCAGTGTTTTGTCCCTGATCACGATAAAAATTGCAATATTATAATAATGGTGCCAATGTTTGTCCTGTCAGTTCAATAGCTGTTTCGTTCATAAAAAAATGTTTGTTTCGCTCATATAAGTTCATTGAGGTCGACAAATAAGACACATTCTGATCAAAGCCTACCACATTAGCATGAGATTTACTCATTTCCAACTGACTTTCCAGCAAAGAAATGCTCATCTCTTCGTCCTATTTAACGCCGCGTGGACGAGTCAAATAATCATGAAATTCAGCCTTCAAGTTGGCCATAGTACTAAGTCGAACATTCGAAGTCAACTCCTCTTCAATTTAGCGAAACACCTAATTAATTAAAAGCTACAAGGCTGGCACGAAGCACGCCTTCGAGCGAGTAATCGGGCTGCACAGTCACTATTCCAACATGGCGTCGGGCTCGGTTACTATTCCAACATGGCAACGGGCTCGGTTGCTATTCAAACATGGCTTCGGGCTAGCTCGGGCGCTCTCGTTCGGGCCGACTAACTTGTACGAACAGTGTCTACACCTGAGTGAGTGAGTGAGTGACACATTTGGATATCGAAGTCACCGCAAGAAACTCGTTTCTACGCTTCGCGTATCCACGAGTTTAAAAAAGAAAACAAAAGAACAGAAGAAAGCAAAAATTCACATAAGCATGTGATTTTTGCCTTCTTTTACTTAATCATCGCCAAGTTTGTAATGATAATGTCCGTGTTTTTTTCACAACTGAAGCTTGTTTATTCGAGTAGCCACAATTTGCATTCAGTGGCGTCCTGCTAATTCCGAAATTCGAAACATGGAAGGGCTAGATGAGGATGAATCCTGCCGGTTTCGACTGCCCAAAAGTGTTCAAGAACATTCTTTGCTTGTACAGTCCAACCCTAAAAGTACACAGTACAAAGACAAGTGGACCGTTGAGGTTTTCAGAACTTGGCAAGCAGCGCGCGATCAAAAATTCTGTATACTTGGCCCGGGAAGCGTGTTTAAAGATTATCATCTTCATCATGTGCAAAGTCTCGAAGAGAAGTTGAAGGACCTGGCTAGTTTTTTTTTCCTAAACTATTGGCTCACACAATTCGTCTTCTTCCAAGAAGTTGCTAATAAGAACGAAATTGTAAACAGTGCGCGTTTAATGTTTACTGAATTCAGGAACGCTTTTGAATTCAACTGTAAACGTAATGTAAACAGCAAACAATAGAAATAATATAATAAAGCTTTGTTTAAGCTGTGTATTACTTTTTCTAATTGATTTCCAAACACGCTGTTCTTTACCACTGTATCAAGGTGCATCCATGTGACCTAAATGAGGGCATGCAATTGGTTTATCACTTGATGAATTATTAATGAGTTTGAGAAAGGTTATTTAACGCGCAGGGCAGCTAAATACTTGTTTCCCGTTTGTTAGAACTTTCGCTCCGAAAATCCCAATTTTTGCTTGTTTAATTTAGTGTCTTTCCTTAAATAGACTCGCAGTTTAACCACGCCCTAAAATTAGACAAAAAAAGATTATCATTGGAAGAGGTCCATGTATGGGTGATGTGTTCTCTCAAATCATGGTCTCTTGTTTATACTAAATCTACAATCGAAACACATTAACTATAAATCAATTTCAATTTTGTAACAAATGCTGCCTGATTAGCCATTTTGACCAAATCAGGTCAAAATCTTGGTCATACTTTCCTTTTTAAAGGTGAATTTTTTTTTCAAGAACATAACTTAAAGAATTCTCCACTTTAAACAATTACTCCACAAATCAAGTCACTTACCTGTAGTGTGGTGGGTTGGGTATTCAGTGGAATATTTAGCAAAAAATCATCATTCCATTGGTGCAAAAAACAAACAAAAAACAAAACAAAACAAAACATGTATACACAGTTGCCGCAGGCGTCTATTTTCAAGATTCCCTGACTTTTCCCTTAAAAAAATTAATTATTTCTGACGAAAGGAATGCAAAATATCAGGTCTAATAGTGGCTACTTCTTCCACATGTTGATTATGAGTGATAAATTCATTGAGATCTGACAGTGCACCCAATCAGTTGTTTCTTCCAGCCTTCAATGGTTAATTAACTCAGGTCTATTCAATTATTACAACTCTACTTTGTTGAAAATGACAATTTTTCCTCACTCTAAATAAAATTCCATGAACTTCATGAATTTTTCCCAGGACCATTTCCTGACCTGTGGCAGCCCTGGTACATGTAAATATCAATAATATTAAATAAATAAAGAATTGCAGCTATCACTTCCCAGTAGACTGAATACAGAGTAACAACTTGAATTTGTTACTAAAAATATATGGAACTAGTAGGAAGATGAGGCAAAATTCATTAACACTTTACACCAAACAGTATCAAAATTTCTTGGCAGTTATTTAAGGTAGCATTCCACCCCAAATGCGACCATTTTGGCGAAAAAATATTTTACGATAGCAAGATAGACCTTACTCCTATCTTTGTTTTAGAAAAGAAATTTCGAAAAAATATTGTTTCTACGGGAAGTTATGGCCAAAATAGTGTTTTCTTCACTAATTGCCGTTAATGGAATGTTGACAAGTCACTGTAATAATCTGTCAACACATTATTATCTTACATACCATCCTTGTTTCGACACGCAATTTTGTTACGGCCAGACCACGCAACAATATTTTCGCCCTGTTGCCATGTCTTCAAGAAAAAAGCGAAACCGATCGAGCTGCCCTTTTGTTTCAAGGAGAGCAGTAAAAAGAAAAAAAAAAGGAAATTGTTTTGACATCGACAAGGATTGGGCTAACAAACTTGCCGCTAGCGACGAAGGTTCTTATTATACGCAGCATGAGTTGTGCCGGGCAATTGTGTGGTGTTAATTTTGTGGCTCTATTCATCAGTGCTGATCATACAGACCAGGAAGCAATTCGTATTGTTTCCTATCCTGTTTATTACCATTCTTATCCAGCTGCTTGCATCTCGGGAGGCATTACTGTCTTGGGGGTTTCTATTTCACTGGAGTCAGTGGTAGTTGCGCATTCGGCTTCGCCTCTTATTCCTGATGGTTTTTTTTTTTTTTCCGGTCCCCTTTTTCGTTCTTCTAGGCATTTCTAACGTTGTTCATAATATAAATTACCAGTCAGAGGAATAAAAACTCCGGAAACTGGGATGAAACACTTCCAATTCTACAGCAACAACTTACGTTCGGAGCGAGCGGCCAACAGCGATGCCTGGTAGAACTAACTGATGTAGAGTCAAATTCCCCCGCGGAACAGTATTGTCGCATGAGCATTTGAATGCTATGGTTATGAAATAAGTTGAGCCGTTTGTTTGTAAACCGCAGGTAGTTACTTTCACGCCTTGTTGTTTTAATCTCATTCAACCGGAAGACCGCCTCTGAAACTGTCTTGCTCTTTTTCTTGAAACTATATTTTTAAGAAATTGCGCGCACGTTTTAAGTTCACGTGCAGCGAATTTTCAACCGTTTTAGCTCAAATTTAGAGAGAATGTTCTTATATAATGTAGCTTAAAAACGGTGTCGGCGTTTTATGTTTTTCCCGTTTTTTCTAGAATTATAAGCAAATGAAGAAACAAGAGCGATATTGTTTGGAACCCCGAAGTTAAACCGGGCGTAAAAAACGAATCAGGCAAGATATCAAAATTCGCCGACACGGTTTTTGAGACAAAGGTGTTAAGAACTCAGCGCAGTGTTCGTCTCTGGATCTTCCTTTTGATCACTTCGGACTGCACAGGAACTGAATATTGCAATCCATATACTTTTGCAAGACGATCACTATATTTGTAAGGCATTTATCTTTTTTTCTTTGAATAAATATTGTAGATCATCTTCGAGTATTAAGCTTTCAGAAAATATATAGTTTGTCAGGCTTTTTAATTAGTAATGGTAATAGGACTGAGTGGAGTCCAATTCGGTCTGTAATCATACGAGTGATAACAAAATCGGACGACCGCGCAGCGGGAGTCCGATTTGTTTATCACGAGTATGATTACAGACAGAATTGGACGACACGAAGTCTTATTACCAATTAATCATAAAAATTACAATTTCCGAGAAAAGAAGAATAGCAAAGTTATGAAATAAAGGGAAAATTTGCATTTAATGTCGCTCTGAAATCGACAACGGTCAAAATGGATTTGCTGGTTGCCAAGTGACGAGCGAAAAACAAGTCTTATGTCAGTCAAAAACGCAACCATGCATGAAAAAACGCTCAACTGCGCAGAACTTTGCGGAATTTGGTTAAAATTCCGAACGCTTGCCAGGGCAGTTTTTCCAGCAAGGTTCAAGGTTTTTTAAGCTGAGTCAATAGACAGTACACTTCAAGTTGTAAACATCAGAGCCAGAGTCAATTATGATCCTTCGTTTCCTTGGCTTTTTGGGACGGGGATTTTCTTAAGTTGTTGGTGTTTTTTTTTAACACACTGAACCGTTTATTGAAAATTTAAAATGGCGCCGAGAGATTTTTGTAGCCATGCTGTATGTGGACGACGGCATACCGGTGAATTCTGCCACATTCGCTAATGAAGAAACTTGGTTTGAACTGATTGGAACTGGTGGACGAACATTCTCCTACAGCTGGTGGATTTGCTGAAGCTGCAGGCACCGAACTGTGCAAAGGGAATGTCGAAGAAATCGGAAATATCGAGCTGGATTGTACAGGCACGTATCCGCTAGCAATGTGAAACAATTCTCGTCTTTCACTGGCAGTTAAATGCATTAATGTTTTTGGCTTTACAACGTTCTACCTATGCTGCCATCCATGATTTAGTTGCTCGAGCGATGTTTTTGGAGGCTGTGGTTTTACTATTATTTATTTCTGAACTTTCTCTGCCTGATACAAGGGGAAAACTTGGCTTGGTCTACTGTCATTGTTTCTGTATTTTGATTTTGTTGAACAAAATGAGGATTTTCGAGGGAGGAAATACTAGCGTACTGTGCAGTGGTATTACAGCTGGGTGGATGTTTACCTCCGTTTGCGGCGGTTGTTGCGAAGCGGTAAACAATGCTGTGGATGGCTGAACTTCATCTGAACATGTTAACATATCCACAAAGGAACTCGTCTGGATAGTTCGCATAAACGTTTGTGCCATAGGATAAAATAAATCACTTCTGTCTTCTAAAACATAATCATTGTTCCAGGGGAAAAAATTCTCCATTTTGAAGAAAGCCCCAATTTAGGAGTTTGTACACTTGTTTCTATGGTGATTGGAACCAAGGTTGTGATTGGTTGATTTAAACCACAACTTTAAATATGATTGGTTAATTTTAACTACATCTTTGAATGTGATTGGCTTATTGAACTGTCCGATAACAAACTGTCCGATAACAAGGTGTCCGATAACAAACTATCCGATAACAGCTTGACAAGTGAATTAGTGGGAAATAGGAGTTTTTCAAACCAATCACAATCGAGGAAATTGTAATTTTTATGATTAACGTCTTAAGAGGGGTGGCGAATGGTAAAATCCGAGACGCGCCGAGACCCCGAGATCCTAGTTAAAAATCCGAGCCCGAGACTCCTTGCTAAAAAGCTTAGAGACTCATAAAAAGTAAAAAACAAACCAGGCAAAAACGAGACTTGGGGACTTATCAAAAATGCTTTCGAGATTTCGAGATCCTGCCAAAATTATCCGACACCCACATTTTTCGAGGTACAATTCGCCACCTCTCTTAAGGGATCATCATCATTGAATGTAATGACATACCTGTTGAAAGCAATAATAAGATACCACTGTAGAACATGATAAACTACGGCCTGGACTATCCTGTTAAACCCCATTCTTTTAAGCATTTTTGCCACACTTGATACAAACATTGACTTCTTTATGTGTAAAAAGCGAACTACACTTTTTAAGTTTCGGATTTATTAGTTTTTTTTTTTTTTACCCTTATTCTCTTTGCGATACTTTGCAGAATGCAGACGAAAAAACACGCTTCTAACATGTTTAGCTGTTGGCTCATTACTGCGCTTAGAAGAGACACAATCTTGACGCGGTACAGGATCGAAGCCGCTCAGGACAAAGCCAAAAAGTCCGTATCCAGTTAGCAAGACCTCCAGCACCGTCCTGTTTTTAAGTACATACCTTCCCGTATGGCATGGTGCTGTTCTCCCTTCAATTCTCGCTCGGGTTTACCTAGCTGCAATAAGTAAAACTTGATAGCCTTCTGAAAGTCTTCCTGTTGTGTACCTTGGCCTCTCGCTATCTCGCTGCCTCTTCTAGTTGTTTCTACCGTTTCCTTCCTTTATTTTTCCGTTTGCTTTGTTCGTTTTCGCATATTTTGCGGTTTACGTGCTTTTCTTTCCGTCCCGGCATGTTTTTTTCTGCATTTTGTTTAGCCCGCATCTTAAACGTATTAATTATATTGTACACGGTTTTGTTCCGCCCACAAATTGGGATGCTAGTCGGCAACTAGCAGGGCTAAGAAGGCAAGAAGGTCTTTTAGCTTGGGCTTAGAAGCCGAAAAAGTCCTTGATATTGTATTATCCGGAGTATCAGTACGGCTGAGAAGCCAAGAAGACGATTCTTATGGGCTCCTGGTTGGGCTGAGAAGCCGGCGGAAAAGAAATGTTAGTTTGGGCTGAGAAGCCAAGAAGGTTGTATTGTAATTTCTTTCCTCGATGTGTTGTTGACAGGGCTGAGGAGCCAAAAAGGTCTTAATAAAATGTATTTCTCGGAGTATGACGTGTTAAAGTACACCTAACTTCAAAAATGTTTTTTCGCTAAAACAATAAAGCTTATTTTGTGGAGTAATTAGCCGCAAAAATTTTTCGATTTGGTTAAATCCTCGAATTTCTGTGCCCCCTTGAAACCCAGTTTCGTATGGTTCACGACCGAGCATAGGGAGTCTGGAGAGAGTAAAGTCGTGACGTCACTTCCAGAACGAAAGCTTCGGGTGTCCCAGTCGGGCATTTTACTCTGTGTGAGGGTAGAAGCCTTTTTGCTGCACAAGTTTTTCGCTGGGGCTCCACAGTCGACAGATTTCTGTTTTTATCAACAATATCTTCTACTTCGTCGTCGGATTCTGAAATGAGCTTAGACTCAGAAGACTCCGAAATTTATCATATGTCTTATATCGCTGAAGAGAATGACGACTCGCACTTGTCAACAAAGCAAAGTGAATAGTTAAACGATGACGGCCGAGCTGATTTATATGCTGACAACTCTCTGGCCAACGAAGAATGGATAGACAAATGAGGTGGATGCTGACAAAGAACTCGAACGAGCTCTGATGGACAGACCCAAAGGCAATGATATGTAGAAGTCAAAGAGACTGTAGCGTGTGGCGCGTATTTACTAAATTCGCGCATTCTTCGATCTCGCATTAACATACTTTCGTATAAATAAAAGTGAAGTCCGTTTACTTTCTCAAATTATTTTAACTTCATTCGTTCAACGTAGATCAAAATAATTATCCTATGACACAATGTTTGTGTTCTTTTCGTGCGAATGTGGAAACTGTAGCGTCGCCTTGTTGCACAATAGGTTACCATAGCAACAATATGACCTGCTAAAAACACCCTTAATTTTAGTTTTAAGCGCTGATAACTAGAAAACGAGCTCGGTGACCCCCATTTCTTATTATTGAATTGTAATCAGCATGATAAGATGCGACTTGTTGCAAAGTTTAAAAAACATTCTGCGAAGTGGGTTCAGAGCCACCTTAAATTTTCGTAACCTATTGTGCCACAAAATTTAGAGCAACTTGGGCAGTTTGTTGATACCATGATTGTGGTATTAACCGATAAAGAGTGGTCATAATGACCCATCAAACTCTAAGTCTTGGAAAGTACTGGAAACTGTTTCCAGCCACCTTAAGTTGAATCAAACTTTGAAGATCGGTCAGTTTGTTTGTGGTTTCCTCGTGCTTCGATACTGCTTGATTGTTTCCGTTAGAAGCGTGTCGCTATGTTAGTGGGTTAAATGATGTCTTGAGAGATCGATCCCTATCTGGCATATTCCGACTTAACGGAATATGACGTATTTACTAATTAATTATAAGGAATCGCATCGAGGGACATGAGTGAAAACCTATAATGTGTAGATATATAAACAATAGTCGCCATTTGGCGCGAAAATATGCTCGGATATTTGTCCGCGGACATTATCTGTTCCGAGAAGTAAACAGTTTTCCAAGAGCGTAGCTCGAGGAAAACTGTGAGCTTTGAGGAACAGATAATGTCCAAGGACAAATATCTGAGCATATTTTCGCCCCAAATGGAGACTATAATGGATGGCTATAATCGTCCCGTGCTGTGAGAGATCACGTATAGCATACATATTTACTTATTTCTTAGATCTTGCCGTACAATTAAAGTATGTTTAAAGATAAGAACTTTATCAACGTGTCAAAATCTCTAGCGTACAACGTGCGCTAATTGGGGACACCTAAATTACCTAGTGCTAAAATTACTTTAAAAACTAGTACAAGATATGAAATTTATATGTATGTATGTATGTGTATTTACATGTTTAAAATGATTGGTTAATTATTGCATAAGAAACAGTCTTTACATTCAATGTCCAGTAGGACAGTCTTAGTCAACTTCATTTCCACAGTTTGCAGCAGTGAAAAAGTAAGACGATCTTACGCTGTAATACTGTTCTAACTATGTAATGCTAAGAGTAATTAATCGAGGTTTTATTTCTAAAATTTTAACTACATGTACCAAGCAAACTTTATGTCGGCATTTTTTTTAATTAAGACAAATGAGAAGTTTTCCAACGAGTACCAAAGAAAGCCACGCACGGGTGAACAGACTGATGTCCGTCAGAGAAAGAAAACCTAAGATGGTTGAAAACCTGGCAACCTTGAGCTCTATCATCTACATGTCACCAGTCATTTAAGTTATGTAAACAACATAGACCAGCAGAAATGATGGATCGAGACTGTCCGCATATCTCGCAATGAGCAGGAAAGTGTCAAACACAGGGAAATAAAACAGTAGTGCAGCAGCTGTCGTAAGCTGCTGTTATTTTATCATTGTAGCAACTGTTATCGACCGGAGTCTCTCAAAGGGTTGTAAGCCATGTGAGACCTTACGAGAGCTGCTACATCACCAAAATAAAATGGTTTAAATCCTTCCCGTTGAGAGTGAATTCACCTACATCAAAAGGTGAATTACATGGTGATTTCCAAAAACGTTCTGGCTGTCATGTTTTGTCAGTGTTATGTCAGCATTTTCAATTAAGAGAGAACTGGGTAAACACAATACAGAAAATTTGTCAAGTTTTATTGCGTGAATACCAGCAGCTGGCTTACAGCATATCCCCTCCTCCACGCAAAATACTCTCTGTTGACGCATCAGACGCAAACTTTATTGTGGACGGAAACTTCACAAGGAATATGAGCCAAACTCTTTCAGCCCTCAACATTTTGCTGTCCATCACTGCATCATTGGGCAATGCTCTGATCCTTGTTGCTCTTCATAAAGAGACTTCACTTCATCCACCGACGAAGCTTTTGTTCCGATGTCTGGCGATCACTGATCTTTGTGTGGGAGTTATTTCGCAGCCGCTCTTCGCCGTTTTCCATTTGTCTTATGTGACCACTGGAATGAACAGGGAAGCTATTTACTACATATATAAAATAAACTTTTTTTCAAGTTTTGTTTTTTGTGGCGTATCAGTCCTCACATGTAGCGCAATAATTGTGGACAGACTCCTAGCCTTGTTATCTGGACTGAGATACAGACATTTTGTAACATTAACGCGAGTTCGTACAGCTATCTTTTGCTTTTGGTTGATGAGTTTATCATGTGGATTGATGTTCCTTTGGAATATTCGCATTAGCTTTACTATATCCTGTGTCTTTGTAATTATTTCCCTTGTAAACTCTCTCTTTTCCTATGCAAAAATGTACGTAAAGCTTCGACAATATCATCTTCAAGTGCGAGCATTTCCAGGAGGACAACCTAACGGAATACAAGCTCCCCTGCACATAGCACGATTCAAGAAGTCAGTTTCCAGCGTTTTGTGGGTGCAGTTGGCATTCTTCACGTGCTACATTCCGTTTCTCGTCGTGGTTATACTTATGACATATGGTCCAATGTCTGGAGACAATTTGCAAGTTGCTTTCAACATTAGTGCAACTCTTACTTACCTTAATTCATCAGTAAACCCGGTTCTTTATTGCTGGAGGATGAGGGCAGTGCGACAAGCAGCCAGAGACACGATCAAACAATTGAATTGCTGCAAATAAGACGGAAGAAGAAGGGCTGCCTAAAACGTGTCTCAAATGAGTTAAGACAGATTCCTTCCGTCCGACAGAATTTCTTTAAGAGAAAATATTAAGATACAGACAATGCTTGAAACTTTAGATGAAAACTAACTAGATAGAAGCATTCGTTCATTCAGTGCGTCGTTTTAAATATGCAGGATAGTGTTAAATTGCACTCATCGTTGTCAAACGGTTCGTGGCGAAATGGTCGTCGAGGGCACCACAGTCCGTATTTAGTTGATTTCAGTTTAAAATTCGTTGCGGACCTGAAAAAGAGTGACAAGAACAGTGGAAGAACAGTGACAAGACAAGATGGCCGCCGCACGTTTTGTTTTACCGTCTGCATTTCTTCTAAATTGGTCTAAACACGGACATACGTGTTGCTCTCCTCCTGTTTTCCATCAGGACCTTGGCCTTACAATCTTTATGAATATTTCTCCAAATCCCAGCCCGCAGCAGTGGAACGAGTCACTTCGTGTTCTTTACTTGAATACTCGAAGCCTGAAAGCCATTGTTGCTTCCTCTGACAATTGGGCAAGGAAGGTATGCAAAATGTCGCTCTTAAAACGACTCGTTTACGGTGGGGACTTCGATGTAATTTCACTCTTCGAGACGTGGCTTGATCCTGCTGTCCTAGATAGCGAAGTCCTCTCTGGCTATAACATTTTTCGCCGGGACAGAGACGACCGTGGAGGAGGGGTCTTAATTGCAGTTAAGAGTACTATTCACGCTTCTAGACGTATCGACCTGGAAAGGGAAGGAACTGAGCTGGTCGTAATGGAACTTACAAACGGACATGACAAGCCTTTTTTGCTCTAGTGCTTCTACCATGCATCCCGATGATTCGCTCGAGCCATTACTCGAGTTAAATTTATCGCTTTGCGAGAACAATGAGTCCACTTGCCTGGTGGTTATAGGCGATTTCAACTTACCAGAACTGGACTGGTCTGGCGATCAGTCGGCCCTTATAAACACTGCCAGCCGAGCAGATCATAACATTTTTTGCGAGCTCTTGGGCGAAATTTTTTTTTCAGCAGTTTATTCCTGGCCCTACACACATTATGGGTAACAAGCTTGATCTGTTGTTGACTAATTGGTCTGAGATTTTTGACTACGTTTTAACATCTCATCCGCGGGAGGGTTTATTTCCTTCCGACCACTACGTTGTTGAATTCACTATAATGCTGAAGTTTAAAAGAGCCACGGGGAGCCCTCACAACCGTTTAGAATATGAATAAAAGATCAGATTACCTATATCGCGCGTGGTTTTGTGTTTTGGGGCCGCCATTTTGATTTTTTAATATCCGCGCGCGGTAAATTGCGTGGTCTGCTAGTGCGAGGTCTGGAACCGAGATAACGGAAATTGCTCGGAGCCTGCCCGGAGATCTAATAAAGTGACAAGGGATGAAACTTAAATCACAGCGTTTCTAGTTTCGCATTACTTCGAGGGGAACTTTACATCGTAATTTGCCGAACATTGCTCCGTGAGAAGAAGAAGGATTAAGCTAAATATATCTCATCTCATTTAGCCCAAACACTCAGAAGGTCTGCGATATTTTGGCGTTGTTTTAAACTACACGCTTTCGCGCTATACCTCTGCCAGTTGGGGGCCACGGAAGTCAGAAATACTACAAGTTGATTGACAGATTCGAAGCGGAAGTGATACTGTCGCTTGTTCTGATTGATGAGTTTTAATGCCGGAAGTGTGATGATTGTATTCCGGAAATAAAATGCTGCCACAAGGCCAGGGCCAAGGCTAAGGTCAACGTCAATGCCAAGGCCAGATCCGCATTGCCAGAAATATTGGACAAGATGGCACCCGCGCTTGCGCATGACGTCCATAATGGCGTCCAAATAATATAAGAAACTGTATGGAAATTTGTAAAATTTCTAAAATATAACAATCAGGAGCTCATGGTCCCGTCTGCTCTTGATCGAGACATATTCAGTATTGATTCTGCTATTCATCAACCTCCCAGTGACTCGATAAATAAAAATCACTTACTTCCTGAGCCACTTCTTTTTTTCACTGTTTATTGACCTAAGTCGCCATACATTTCTTCAAAATCCGTCGTTCTCTGTCCCAAACACTCGCCGATTACAGGAAAGTGCATCAATGAAGTCAACTGCTCTAGTTCGAATTGACTTCTACTGAGTTCGAGGTGTCCAAAAATCCTGTAAAATTGCCATTTCCTCTTATCAGAAAACTTCCCAACGAGCCTTAATATCCCCTATTTGCCATGTTGCACGAGTGACGGGACGCCACTTGGAAAAACTACGAATGAAATGGTTAAACTCGAGCAATGCTGATCTTTAAATCGTCGACCATCTTTGTTTATGATCTTGCTGGGAAATAATTAGTTCTCAGGTCCTTTTCGGAATAAAAATATGCCAGGCGTTGAATGCAACTTCAGTAGCCTTGGCGCGAAAAGCAAATTAAAATTGTTATCGCCGCCATATTGAATTCTCTTGATAGTCTATTGTTCTGGAGTGTAATACGATATACCGCTGATAATTGTTAGCGGGCTCGAAATGTCCTTGATTTCTGGCGATGGATTCATGACGCCACAGTGGCGGGAAGAACTCGAAAACTTTTAATTTGAAAGAATTCAGGAATTTCACGACTGTAATGTTAACAAAATTTCTTCCTCCTGACAACATGAGGTAGGTATTACGTAGGAGAAGATTTTGCCAATGCCAATAAACTGTAAGGTAATTTTGTGATTTGAGACGGCGAGGTTTTCGTGAATTGGCGACTTTTTCGGTCCTGCGATTCAGATCAGCTTAAAAGTTATGTTGCCGTTCGTTTGCTTCTAGCGGTTAGACTGCCTGTCAAAAGAAAGTGCTGGATGTCGTTTAAGCGGGCCACAGTACCTTTAGTTGCTGGGCTGCCCGTAGTGGGAGTTCTTTTCTCATAAAGCAAATTTCTGAGTTTCCGACCAAAACGGTTTATGTAACAAGCACCACTGTCGACTCAATGTTGATTCCCTCATATTCCACAGCGGAATTATTTTTCAAAACATTTGCAACATTAAAAGGAAGCCATTCCTAACATATTCTATCCTACAATTCACCCTGAAACTCATGAGGTAGACTTGTGGCAAGTCTGTGTACGCCCGTCACGAAACCCGCATTTTGACTTCCGGTCTCTTCTTCACATCTTATTTCCGTTCCCCCCAACTGGCAGAGACATGCGACTAAAAAAGTGAGAAGTTTCATGCCTTGTCACTTTATTACTCTCGGTCTTCTCGGTGAGTGATCGGATCCTCCGAGAAATTTGCGAGTCCCAGACTTCCGTAATCTTGGTTCCAGACCTCGCACTAGCAGACCGCGCAGTTTACAGTGCGCTTGTATTAAAAATTCAAAATGGCGGCCACAAAACACAAAACAAGCGCGATATCGCTAATTTGATCTTTTAGTCATGCTCTAAACGGATGTGAGGGTACCCTGTGAAGAGCCACGGGAGCCAAGCGGCAAGTGTACGATTTTAAGAACGGAAATTTCGATGACCTTAGCCGGGACTCTCTACCCAGAGTTCCTTTTGAGATTGCTGTATCAGACAAGATCGACGAATACTGGGATAATTGGAAGACTCTGTTTTTATCAGCCGTAAAAGATCACATACCAATCAAAACAGTTCTCGACACCAACTCTCCGCATTGGATTGATAGAGAAGTGCGCCATTGGATTCGCAAAAAGTACCCAGCCTTCAAAAAAATTCCGCCTGAATAAACTCCTGATCGCAAGCGAAAGCTCCGTACTTTAAGCCAGATCGTCAAGGATTCGGTGAGAACTAAACACTAGCAATACTTGAAGAAAATCGAAGCTTCCTTTAAAGATAACTCTAAGCACTTCTGGAGTTATCATAAAGCATTTCTGGGTGGGCGATCTGGCGCCAAATCGACGATCTCATACAACCACGAGGTAGCTGAAGCCCCCGTAGGAAAAGCAGAACTCTTTAATAAATATTTCTGTTCCGCCTTTCTCCCAGACACTTTTGGTCTTAACAACAGTGAATATACTACCAGCTCTTCTATCACCGATATGGAAATTTCACAAATCGAGGTGTCGGTGGATGAAGTGAAGGAACGCTTGAGTGATCTAGACACAACAAAAGTTTTTCAGACAA
The DNA here is from genome assembly GCA_019787425.1 of Platygyra sinensis. Taxonomy (NCBI): domain Eukaryota; kingdom Metazoa; phylum Cnidaria; class Anthozoa; order Scleractinia; family Merulinidae; genus Platygyra; species Platygyra sinensis. Next base: position 35,565 of record JAHPZR010003210.1, on the reverse strand, counting down.
AATTCCAGCACGCCTGTTAAAGAAGTGCAGTGAACCAATTGCACACATCCTGTGTTCCCTTTTCATTCAGTCACTAAACAAAAGCAAAATCCCTCGTGAATGTAAATCCGCTGATGTCACCCCTATCGACAAAAAAGATTCTAAAGAGGCTGCGGAAAATCATCGCCCTATATCTTTACTCCCCATTGTCAGTAAAGTTTTGGAACGCTGCGTGGGCAATCGATTTTACACAGTTGTGAAAGCCTTGATAAGCGCGCTGCAGCATGGATTCCTACCAAATCGTTTCTGTGTAACTCATATCTTGCCAGTTTCTTGCCAATCGAACAAATTTAAGATAAAAACATTCAGACTGATATGATTTATCTGGACTTTGCAAACGCCTTCGACCCTGTCGACATCACATATCACAGCGTCGTTTTGAAAAAGCTGAGGCTATATGGGGTAAGAGGTCAATTTTTCTGCTGGTTCAAGGTCTACCTATCTGAGCGTACACAAAGAGTCGTTCTTGAAGGTGCAGCCTCGCTGTTCACTTTGTTCATAAATGACCTGCCGGACGAAGCTGCTGACGGCGTGAAGACTGCTCTCTACGCCGACGATACCAAGCTATATCGAAAAGTCTCGTCTACAGAACACTGTCACCTTATACAAATGACTCTCTCAAATTTGCACGACTAATCGCAGCGCAATAATATTAGATTTAACACGTCTAAATGTAAAGCACTAACTGTGACTAGGAAAAAGACCGCAATTTTTTTTGACTACACCCTCGATGGCTCAACTTAACTTTGACGCGCGTCTCAGAAGGAAAAGATCTTGGCGTCGTCATAACTAGTACGCTCTCTTGGGACTCGCACATCCACACTATCACTGCGAAAGAAAACGAGCTTTTTGGCTTGCTCAAACGGACATGTCTCCTGCTTACGGACCTCTCTGTTCGACGTTCCCTGTACCTATCTTTGGTCAAGTCACAGTTGTGTTACGCCACCCAAGTCTGGTCGCCCGCTCACGTTACTCTGAATGCTAAAGTGGAACAGGTGCAAAGGCGTGCAAGCAGGTGGATTTTACGCACGCGCAGAGGCGAGATGTCTTGCAAGGAGCGTCTGACTATGTTTGACTTCATCCCACTCTCTCTAGATCGCGAACGCAAATACTTGGTCTTTTTTTTTTTTTTTTTTTTTTTATAAATGCCTTTATTGTAATACTGATTTAGATGTTCTGAACTACGTATGTTTTATTTCCTACGGTCGTACAAGACAAAGTGACTCCTTTAATCTACGTACTCCTCTTTGTAAAACATATACTTTTCAGGGTTCGTATTTCAACAGGATAGTTAAACTTTGGAACTATGTTTGTAAGCTAGCACCCCCAACGAGCTTTTGCTCGCCTAATGCTTTTCAACTTTTTGCCCGTTAACTGATGACCACTCACCTCTCAAGGGTATATGACCTTAATTACCCCTGCACTTGGACGCTAGTCCTACCATGTCCATGCCATTCTTAATTTGTTCTCTTTCTTCTTATGGTTGGTTGTGCATGGATGTTGATTTAATTTTAGGTTTTAATTCAGGGGCGGTGCCTCGCATGGGGCTTCATCCCGTTGCACCTACCCCTTTTGGGTCTTGCCTTTTTATTCTTGTTATTTAGTTATATATAGTACCCAATAAAGAAAACGGAGTCATTTTCAATTTCGGCGTTCTAGGAATAAAGCTAGTTACTCTTGGGATAAAGCGGTAAATTGCATATTTTATTACATTTCCCTGTAAAAATAGTAAAATGTTGACAACATGGCCGCGTGTTTACCCCCCCCCCCCCCCAAAAAAAAAAAAAAAAAAAAAAGTCATTTTCAATTTTGGCGTTCTAGGAATAAAGCTAGTTACTCGTGGGATAAAGCGGTAAATTGCATATTTTATTACATTTCCCTGTAAAAATAGTAAAATGTTGACAAAACGGCCGCGTGTTTACAAACATTACATTAATTAATTTTGTGATCCTTTCAAAACACGATTTTCTGGTTCTAAAGACTCCATATTACCTTTTAAACTGTAGCATAAATGCCTAGCAAAGTTATCGTTTTCTCTTAAAACTCAAAATTTGCCTCCGTCTGCCGTTTACGGTTTATATTCTCTCTTGCTTGCGGTTTAATTTTGTTATGAATATACAACGAAAAATTAAATTTTAATCTTAGCTTAATCATTTTAAGCTCATGACATGGGAAAATTGTACTTCTGTATGCAGGGCTGCAGTTCCGGTTTGTTAAATCAATGTTCAAAGAGATGGAACTATATTGACCACACAAACTGGCACAATTATTGTGTTGTCCTGCAGTAACGTTTAAGTAGAGGTCAACCTAGCTAGAATTCGCAGCTTGTGTTGAAAGAAAGTTATGACTTTAATCAACGTGTATGCCTATAAGTTCATGATGAACCCGAAAGATGAAGTATTCGAACCAGTCAGTCCTTTGCACAGGGAGTATCATGTAACTAGTATATGCTCGAAGTTGCTCAAGATCTGGTCGTTCAAGGCGGAGGCCCCCCAGGCTGCAGTTTTTCGCCAGCTGTTGCAGGCTTTACCTTGCTTTGTTTAGTACCGACTTTTATCGCCATTTTTTATTGTTCATTTCGGCAGTTCGTATATGTTTCCCTTGTCTTCCTGTTGTATACCTTGGACTCACGCTATCTCAGCTCGCCACCTCTCCTAGTTGTTTTTAATGTTTCCTCCCTTTATTTTTCGGTTTCCTTCGTTCGTTGCCGCATATTTTGCCGTTTACGAGGTTTTCTTTCCGTCCCGGCATGTCTTTGTATTTTGTTCAGTCCCGCTCGTCATCTTTCCCCTACTTTTACACCGCTTTGTTCTCCCTCCAATTTTGGCTGTGAAGCCAAGCAAATTTTGCATTTCTCAGAGTAAGACCTGTTAAGTTGGGCTAAGAAGCCAATGAGGCCTTTTCAATTTGTTTTTGTTTTGCACGCTGCCGCTGAGAAACCAAGACGATTTTGTTACATTTTATTTGCATAAGATCTGAATTACTTTTCAGTTATTCACCAAAACGCCTTCAAACTTGGCCACAATATAAAACATAACGACTTCAACTCACTTTTGTCTTTAAAGGGGCATTGTCACGCTATTTGGCAACTTTATGAAAAGCTGGATGGTGGCTTCGCATAAAGTGAATTACAAAACTAATGATCTAGTTTTGTTTTTTCATGTAGCCTGTCACTGCAGATGGCATGGATGGAAATGGATTGGAATTAAAAAAAAAAAATTGGCCAATTTTTTTCAAGTTTTGATGCTACGTGCTCCAAAAATCCTCAAAAAATTTGTTATGGTTAGCCCTCTCTTATAACATTCATTTGATATCTTCGTCGTAGCTTTGCTGAAGCATTTTGTTTATTGCTCGTGAGACTGCTCCTTTAAGTGTTAAGACGGGTCACGTGACCTGTTATGAATGTTTAACTGGATTAAGTAGATATTGAGAATGGAATGGCGAAATGCCATATAACCGATATAAATCGAAATGCTATGGCAGTTGTCTTGTTGTCTCTTATATGGTTCTGGCTGGAATGTTTGACAGTGATGTATCGTTTTAGAGATAAGTAGTAAAACAGGTCACGTGACAGATCTTGTTGCTTAATATCTTGCCGTTCTGGACAAAGTTATGCACCATAAGAAAAGGCAAAGAATAACTGATATCTTATACTTCGCTCAAGTTAACCATTCCCACCCCATTTCAGGTTTTACAATTGCCAAGATTAACTATATATTAGACACGGACCACCACAAAATATCCTAAGGGATTTAAGAACTGAAATCCCTATTGATACTTACTTCTGGTCTTTTTAGGGCTAAAAATAGAGTCCCTATTTGAGATAGTGAGTTCGAGAGGAACGAATTTTATGTTGTCCACTTAATGGGCAGGAAGGTTAAAGTGATCTGAAACAGCGGTTGGTTGATCAATGTGTTGGATTACGCGTCTTTTGTCACCAAATTTGTCGCTGTGATGACGTTTAGTCTCGCCTATGTATTGAACGTTGCATTTGTTGCACTGTATCATATAAACGAGACTGGAAGAAGAGCAGGTAGCATGATGTCGTATAGGTCTTTATTTGTATGTTAATTATGGGATGGTAGCCTGGGCACTAGTAATCCGGCTCCTCAAGCATCTTAAAGCATGTTTCGCTTCTTAATAACACCCCCCCCCCCCCCGCGAAGTTTAAACCTTTTTCCTTTAGAATCAGCCCTGTTCGCAACTCCGCAAGAGAAGCATTTCTGATCTCCAAGGGCAAGACCCTTGAACTTTTTGGGTTAAACAGGCATGACAAAATTTGATCTAATTATTTTTTTTTTATGTATCCGTTTTAGTGCACGTTTCATTTTTTCTTTATTTGTGCATACCAATCATTGTAATGTCACATATGTTTCCTCTAGTATCATTTAAAATTTTGTAACCATTATATCCATATTTACTTAGCTTCAGCGTAGCCCCGGAAAAAAGGTCAGTCCTGTCTAACCGAATAGTGGGCATCAAATTTATCCTTTTTACCCGTCCGGTCAGCCTTTCAATTGGTTTTATAGTTTATTTTACACTGCTGATCCTGATCTAAGCCATTTAGATCCGGTTTAACTCCACTGCTGCTTGTACAATTGGTCCTTGCATTGCAGTTTATGTTCTGTTTGAAATATTCAATTACTTAATTTCAGTGTCCCCAATTAGCACTACAGTGCTAAATACATGCGACACTTACATAAAGTTATTATTATTATTATTATTATTATTATTATTATTATTATTATTATTATTATTATTATTATTATTATTATTATTATTATTAAAACATTAAACATTTTATCGATGATACGTTTTGTTTATTGGGAATAGCTCTTTTAGATTTGTGATTGTTCTGCATACTTTTAGATAATATTTCTAAACTTGTTTAACCGTGATGGCCATCTCGGTCAGCTTTCTAGTCGCGTTTCAAAATGTACATGTTTTTCATGCCAAGGCTCGTGTTGTTTATTCACATGTGGAATGAGATTACTCGTTGCAGAGATCAGTAGATTACTTTCACAGAGTTTTAGAGCAGCCAAATTTTTTTTTAAATATTGCATTTAGGATTTCATGTTTTAACGCTTTGTAAACTAGTCTTTTTAAAAGTATTGTAAACTAGCATAAGTTTCTTCAAAGTATTCGTAACTAGGTTTTTTCAAAGATGTAAATAAAGTTGATATTTTTTTCTAATTAATTATTATTATTATTATTATTATTATTATTATTATTATTATTATTATTATTATTATTATTATTATTATTATTATTATTATCTTTGTGAAATGGGTGATCTTTTTCCCGTTCTGCTTCCTAAGGGAGCAGGTCATAGCCCATGACCAGAGAGTTTTCTCCTTACTCTAGAGTTCCAACACCTTTCCCAAAATCCTCGCCGTTCGTAGCCCATAATCAGTCATAAGAAAAAGCCCTTTTATTTATTTTTTTTAATTTTTTTTTTATTTAAACATATTTTCTATTGTTTGCCCCAAAAGCGCCTAGGCTTATCAAGGGGGCTTACAATAATACAATAATCAGGGTAAAAAAAAAAACAGACAGACACAAACAGCACACAAAGAGTAAGTTACAACAAATAAATTTACATAATTACAAATGTATTAATTAAACAGTTTAACAGTGGCCATCGAAAAGCGATTAGTATTGATTATAAAAGTCTGGCCTTCGCGAAATAGAGCAGAGTTGATATCATAATTTGCAGATTTAACGCCGTACAAAAGAAAATTAAGTTTTTTAGCATCGCTGCTGGGTTTATCGTTTATGCGAAATTGGGTGTAGGAGGTCATTGCATTGAATGTTTTTGCCGCTCAAATAAGAAGTAAAATATGTATTTCTAGGGGACAAATGCAGCACGAAAAAAAAAAATAAATAAATAAATAAAAATTAAATAAATAAAATTAAAATTCTTCCCTTCTTCAACTTTTCATTATATCCTTCTTCAAGGTTTTTCACTTTCAAAATATGGCCATGCAAAGGAGAAGGGCTACCAGTCCGGGATCGTTATCATTTTTGATAACCTCACCAAAACAAACCATACACCAATCGTTGCACAGGATTTCGCTCACGTGACGTTATTTGGTAGCAACAGTGTATAATTCAATATGCCGGTCGACGAGGCGCTGCGATGAAAGGGGCTACTCACAACATCACAATGCAGCGTCATTGAATTTAATTTAGGTTTGCTTCATAATAGGTTATGGGATTATGGAATAAAAACAGAAATGTATGGAAGAAAACTGTCTTCGTCCAAAGTTACTGCGAATTTAATTTCCACACCGTGTGATATTTGTTCCGCGAGTAAAATGACACAGCGAAGGTAGACAACAAATATTCTGTTCACAAAAGCGTTGTTTATTGACACTAACATGATAATAGCTTCCATTTTCCCTCAGGCTTCATTTTCGTGGTAGCGGGCGAAGCTGCTTGTTCAACAGTCTGTAGTAAATAAAAACGAAAAAGTAACAGTAAATACATCTTGAAGAGCTGCAACTTAATTTCGTTTTAGTTTGCGTGATAACAAACAGTATAAGTTTAATTCAACAGCCAGGCTCGGCGTAGTGACACGTAAAATGCAAGTAGCTAACATGTTCACGGAATATTTGTTCCTCCAGAGCTAACATTTAGAGAGCTTAAAACATATCTGGCAATACAAACGAGCCGAGAGAGAAGAAACCTGGCAATAAAAAAGAGGTGTCAAACTCTACAAATTTCACGCTGATTACAGCGGAAGCCAACCTGACATATGACCTATGTCCTTCCAAAACCACAGGATTTTTGCTTAGCGAAATATTCAAAGATCCCCAGATCGTACCATACAAAAGGGGCAGATCCTTAGAGATATACTAGTTCGAGCAAAACTTCCTAAAGCGGCTATTACACGCGGATAGGAGTTGCGTAGGCCTGTTACCCCCATTGTTGTCACTCGCTGAATCCAACGATAAGCTTCATTATATTAATGACTGATGTGCCAGAAAACTGACCTAGTTTGGCCGGCATTTCTTGAAAATATCTCAGGACCACGAATGTGTGGACATTGAATCTTGGACTCAAAAATATAGGTAACTTACCTTTTAATGCATTTGCCGATTGACCGTCTCAGGCGATAAAAATACCTCACGTACGTCAGGCAAACATTAGGCCGGCGGGGATGAATAAAATCGCTGTCCTCTTCAATGTCGATATCATGTCGTTCGAATTCAAGCTTGAATTTTTCTTTAGGTCTTGCAGAAGTCCTTTTTGAATCGAAGACGCAGTCTTGCCACAAAATCGACATAAATTTGCTCTTTTGATTCTATGGGTACCAGCATCCGCCATCTCAATACCTAGGAACACATCAATTACAGATGTAGATATGGCCGCCGTTACGAACAGCACATCGCAAATCATGATCAAAACAACCCCGTGCACTTTTTTCACAGATCGTGCACAACACTAAAAACAGATTAAATCCCAAGTATATAGCGTGAAGATTAACGACATATTTTTTTTGTGATTGTCGCAAAAATCTGCAACCAACTTAAATCTAATGACAAAATGAAAAACATACCTGATCTGTATGCAAAATTGCAAGCGCTGTTTCACTTTACGAGTAGCATTTTACATCATTTACGCTGGTCTTCAGCCGCCATCTTCAAAACACGCGAGGCTCTTCCTTTCTTGGTACTTAACGAATAGAGTAATGGGTAAAACACCCGAGCATAATCGAACAAATAACGAGCAAAGCGAAGTGAATACGAAAATTCCCAATTTTTGAAATGGCCGCCATTATATGATGTCATATGGTTATCAAAAATGATAACGATCCCGGACTGGCCACTAAGGCTCATAAAACGGACTTCAAAGATTTAAGTTAATTGTGCTTTAAACAAACTGGGTCCTGTTTTCCATGTAAATCACCCTGAAATATTCAATATTATAGAGATTAACCAGTAAACTACTGTTATTTAACGCGCGACAAAGCTGAATTAGCCAAAGTAGGAACATTTACGGTACTTTCCTGGGGTAGCTGAGA
>JAHPZR010003210.1:0-22500 GCA_019787425.1 Platygyra sinensis | reverse complement strand
CGCTTTTCACTGTTTCACTATTGTCGTCTGTAACAACTGGGATGGACTGGAATGTTATTTACCACATAAAAGATATCTCAAGCTTCAAGCTCAGTATACTTTATGTAGCATTTCGGCTCTCACATCCAACGCTATAAGCGTGGACAGGCTTCAAGCCCTGTTATCTGGACTACGATACAGACATATTGTAACATTAGCACAGTGCAGTTATCATTTGCTCTTGGTTGATTCGTTTGTCATGCGGATCAATATTCTTTTGGAATATTAGTATTGCCCTAAGGGTAACCCTTGCGGTAATCAAATTTTCAGTAGTACCCTCTGTCTCCTCCTACACCAAAATTTATTTCAGGCTTCGTGAGCATCAGCTTTAGGTGCATTAGTAGTTCCACAAGGACAAAATGGCGAAAGACAAGTACCCCTGAATATTGCACGATATAAGAAGTCAGTTTCCAGCGCATTATGGGTGCAGTGGGCATTGCTTACCTGCTATACTCCGTTTATCATTTTGCGGGTTATGCTCATGACATACGGCCAAATACTTTTTGTCGAAAGCGACTTTGCACTGGTTTTCTACGTTACATTAACTCTCATGTACCTAAATTCGTCTCTAAACCCGATTCTTTACTGCTGGAGGATCAGAACAGTGCGACAAGCAGCTAATGACACAATGAAACAAATAATCTGGTGCTGTAATTCAGCTTAGATCTTACACCGTTGTGGATTCTTGTTGAACTTTGACTGTAAGGAATACAATCAGAGAGTTCCAGTCTTCAAGTAAACATTTTTTTTTTTTTTTTACCGGCGAATATACCTTTCTTTCGGATTCCTGCTGCAAAAGTAATCCTGAATTCGCGAAAAAAAGTATACAACCGACAGTTAGTTGAACTGCAATTAAGAATAACTATCCTGCAAGCTGTAACAATCGTTATCACTGTGGGTAAACATTTCAAACTCCACAAATGCTTATTTGGCAGGTAGGCAGAACTTACCTCATCTATTGCCAGCGTCACGCTACATAGAAAAACGAAATGGTCCTCAGCTTGCTGGTCTTTCTTGCTGTAGTGTTGAAAAAGTGCAAGTTAATAAGGATCGCAGCTCTACCCTAAATTAATACTTTGACACATATTTTCTAGAAGCACTTTGATGTTTACATCAATTTATTGTGTTTGGAAGGCCCAACACATTACAGATCTCGATTCCAAGGTCAGACGACAGGCGTTGAAATTGTCGATCCCGATGAAGTAATTTTCCTTGCTTTTTGAAGCGTAAACTGTTCTTTCGGACTACTGTGAGCTGGATTTGGATTCTTCCATTATCATTCTTCCATTATTGAAGTTCAAATGAGACTGTCGTGGAAGGGAGTGATAATCCGAATTGGGATAATTTTTTTTCTCCTGTGAGTGTCTATTTGGTGCAGGTGTATGTAAAAAAAGAGAGGAAATGCAGGCTATGACACAACTCTCATGCCATCGAATGATCGATATCCAATTGAAGAACAGGAAAATTGAATAAACATCCTGAGACGTGTGAAGAACAGTTGCACATCTCGCTTAGTTTTTCTCTCGTGTTTCTGTTCTCCATGCTTTCAACATACTCCTCTACCGAAGTCGCATACCAGACAAATCTATTCTCACTCATCATATTTTCAAAGAAATTTGAAAATAGTCCTTAGAACGGCTTGAAAAGTGAAACGCTACCATTCGGGTATGAAGACGGAGTCTGAGCAAATGGCTACGCCTAGCGCTGATAAGGCTGCCGGAAGCAAATTTTCCCCAAAATGAGACAATGCACATGCACGTCGGTTGCATTCACTCATTCTCTTCCCCAGAGCCTCCGTTTCTTTGGTCACGTGGTCGGCGAAACGGACTCGCTCTGGTAGAGCAATTACTGGATGTCCGTAAATCACGGACATCCTGTAACGCATGTGTAATTTTTGCCCGCATACACTGTATCTGCTCATGCTCAGAAAAATAATCCTGCAAGGGGAGGGGAGAGAGGCAAAGAGTGTTCTGTGATGACAGATCGCAGTTGACATGGCTTTTCATTTCGTTGAAGTTACCGGTCGGTGATTTGGAGTTGAAAGATATGTAATAAACAATTATTTCCTATAAAACGATTGTACCAGAAAACGAATTCAACCACTTAAAGGGTGTCAATAAACAGCCATATTTGGACATCAGAACCTATCTATCACATTTGACAACTGATGTTTCTTGTCCCGTTTTCCACTGCAGTACGAAGAACAACTCTACAATGATAACTTACTCTTATCTTTTTATTCACCTACCTTTTCTATATTCATCTAGGAGACCATTTTCGAATTGCCTTTTGCCTCTGTATGAAAACGGGTCCAAGTTCAAAACCATTCATATGACTTCCGCCTACAGGTTCATTAACTCATTTTTATGTCAAAGGTTTCGCATGAAGACTCGTTTTGAAACAGAGGCAACAGGAAACATTCATCCACGAGCTGCTAACAGGAGCCTTTGATTAGACAATGATGACAGGGGTGAAAGAAGTCAACAACGATAAAACAAAGGTATGGGATGAAATTTTTTTCGTAGCGTTTCGCTTGTTTGTTTTATTGCCCAACTTGATGTGTAAATTGATTCACGATCGATGTACATGTAAGCTTATTAGTAAAACTACGCTGCATACGTGTATGCAAACGAACAATTTCCTCTGCTTTTTAATGTTTTAGTCCGTTATTCTGAGTTTGACCTCTCAAATTTACACTCAAACAATTATTCTCCTCAGGTTCAGTGAACATTTAAGCAATAGAAAACGTTTTCCGTGTTTGCATAGCCAGATATAAACACGAGAGGGTTGGGAGAATTCGAGACAGTTATGCAAACCCGAGACGAAGTCGAGGGTTTGCATAACTGTCGAGAATTCTCCCAACCCCTCGAGTGTTTATATCAGGCTATGCAAACACAGGAAAAAAGTTTTCTATTGCTTTTATAAAATATTTCTCAAAATTAATTCGACAAATGAAGAGAAATTTTGTCTATTAACTTCTTGATCCAAAAAGCTTTTCTCAATACACGCTCTAGACAATCATCTTTCCTACTAACCAATCAAAACGCGCATCTGATAACGCACGAACCAATGAAATTTCGCGTTACAAAAATCAAAATTTGTGGCAAAATCGCCAGCGAGCAAGCGAGCGCCGTGTAAATGAAAGCGATATCAGCTTTGAATCCTTCTAAATCTTTGGGAGAAATGCCTAAAGTTCGGTGAAAAGAGAAGAAATGTTCAAAAGATTTACGACTCTGTAAGGAAAGAACTTCAAGATGAAACCAGTGTGCTGATCGCTCTTGAAAGTGACGCAAACTTGCCATGATTTGGCAGCCCGACGAAGATGGTTGAGAAGTTGAATCGCTCATCGTGCCTTGTGAAGTTTTGCTGGTTTGGAATCATAGCACAAGCAGGCAAGTTTGAGTTAATGCAGTTAAGTCGAAGGGCATTAAATCCATCAGTCTGGTGAGCTGTCTGGTACATTCTTCCAAGTTTTAATGGTCATTTTTGACACATTTGACAGCCAAAACACGGCAACCGATCGGCCGTGTAAAATTTGGTTTGAACAGATTTCGCTTCGCAGACTGTAGCATATAGTTGGCGTTTAATTTTATTGCACATCTTTTTCAAAAAAACAGCATGTGATTTTGAGAATTTTATTGTAGTAATTAAATGCAAAAATTATTTTGAAAAACGTTTACTGTGTATTTTGTTGCATAATATTTTGTTGTCTTCGCTTGAGCTCCCTCGGCAAGGTCGTCTAGCTCACTAACATCGAGGCATGAAAAGCGCTGGTGTTCTTCTTTCTTTTGCTTTCTTTCCACGGGTCTGAGGGGAAGATAAGGTCATCCCCAAATCAAAACTTGGAAATATTTTCTTCATTTGAATTCCTTAATATTTGTACTTGTCAGAGAGTTGAACTACCGGCTTTGAAATGGTTTCAAATTGTGCCGGGGAAACACAGAAAACGTGACATGACAACCGTGTTTGCATACTCTCATGTAAACACGCCTATCGACCAAAGAGAATGCGCGTACTGTCTTAAATATTTTATAATGGTGAATATAAATGCGCCTCAATAATTTTCAGCTCAGAGAACAAACAAGAAAAAGACTGATCAAGCGAATTGTTTGACTTTCTTGAAAAGTAAAACAAAACTAAAAGTTTCTTTTTCTTACATAAATAGAAACAAGAGAACTGCATGTCACTTGAAAGAAGTAAACAAATTTCAAGTAAGAAAGAGAAGTCTTGTAAAAGAAAGAGAAATAAACAATGGCTTAGAGTCGATTAGAGGCATAAGCGTTGTTAACAGGTTAAGGGAAAGTTTAAGCGGTGGGCGGGGAAGGGGCAATGGTATCAGAGAATGGGAATGGTGGCAGAGTCTTATCATACCTGTTCAAAATAGATGTAAGATTGCTGGATTCTCATTGGACAGTAAAATTCATGTTTAATTTGACATAACTCGAGGTTCCACAAAGAAATGGAATGCAGAATCATGAAATAAAAGGTATTTTTTTTATTGATAATAATTTGTTGAGTTTGAGACTTGTCGAGATCAAAACAACAACAACAACAACAAAAAACAAGCGAGAAATCATCCAGGAATATAACTAGAAAATCTTATTATTTTCATAGATTGGTCTGGAAGAACCAAACAAAAATCAATGCGCGCGTATCAATGGCTTTGCACCATCACCTCTTAATAACGGAACGTTCAAATCATATTTCGGAGACCTCGAAGTTCCCGGTCCCACCTGACGGTGATGAAAACAGACCATGAACACTTGACTTTAAATTTCCATGATCGAGAGCTTTTCATATAAACAAAAGCAGTTATCCATTTCACATCGTAAAGATGTTAGTTATTTCGTTTATGTGAAGGTCTCCATGGAAAAAAAAAATTGTGTCAAGTGTTCAAGAGTCCTCTATGTAAATTAAGTTAGCTTTGGCATTGAACAAGGAACACTTATTTCCATTCCTTCAGCTCAGTTCTCACTACCTTGACAGTACGTACAGTTGGTTTAGCGCCCCATAACCGATGTTTGATAGTATTTTTAGCGTCCTAGTACACCTCCTCGACGGTTAATTTAAAACCAAATGAATAGCACACAGATATTGAAACATTGCAAATATTTTATTGACTTATTTGAAAAAATTCGTCAACAAATTAAAGCAATGTTCCATTTTCATCTTGTACTTCGGGAATGCTGATCACTGACACGGACGTACACTTTCACAGCGACCTGATTAACCTGCGATTGAGAAGAATTAACAAAATATCAACGAGGAAATACATTGTTAGTTAAAAAATTCATAGCTGTAAAATAATTTATAATCGAAGGGTTTATAAATGTACACCGTATAGTGACCAAGAGACTATGTTCATTTCTCTTGTAGTGACATAATCCAAGCAGTGATTTTCCCTTACTACCGGGACATGGAACTAAAATTTTGACAAGCAAATTGTTCAATTTATTTATGCTCAGAAAAATTGTTTTTCTTTTTCTTTAAGTCAAGCTGTTTAAAATACTTATGATAACACTAATTTGCTTGTCAGCGTGTTTGGATACTCATAAATGAACGCATTTTGCAGAGACGTTCGATATATAAAGCAGTCGTCTAGACCCAGTCACTGTGTATGTTAAGAGCATAATTACTTACACGAATACAAGGCTCTTATCCCAGCGATGTCATCAGAGTGCAAATTAGGATTTCCAAGGCTGGCTGTGGGCCACATGACGGTGCCGCCAACATTGGAGTGCCCCAGGCCTAACGCGTGCCCGATCTCACGAGTAGCAACATAGATCATTGACTGGGCATCCGTATGAGTCCATAACCACCACCCACCGGTGCTTCCTGAAAAAGACCATTTTCTTGTTCGTCGAAACGGATTCGCCCATCACTTGGAAAATACGCATAGGCTAAGACATTTCCTCTTCCATCATGGTTGAGAAATCTGACAAAACACAAATGTTGTTACAGAAATGTTGCGCGATCTACTCTATAAAAGATAAGTGCTGTTGCAAAGCGATTTAAAACATTGCATCACATTCAAGGGCTAGGTTGACTGACATAGGCTCATTTCACTTCACTGAATGGAATTGCAACATAACTAGCAAAGTCGCACACCCGGCCTACGTAAGCGTTAATCATAATCCAATGGCTCACTCAAAACCCTAGAGCTGCTCTCGGCTCCGCCCCTAGTAACTCTTAAACTTCTTTCGTGATCTTCAAACCTTCAGTGAGAACCATAACCCGATAAAGCACTGTACGGCATGGGTCAGTAGTTAATAAGAGATAGAGTTGTGACAAAAAACAATAGGAAAACATTTCAAAACTCTTGAGCACGTAGTTACGTTACTGTTTGATAGTACACAATGATATGATTGCTTCTACTCTTTTATAATTTTAAATTTAAATGGCTGGTACGTAGTTCATAATACAGCAAGCCTTTGAGTGACTTTTCACTAATACGGTATAATAATGAACTTGGCAGAAATAGAGTAACGTATAGGGGCCCAATGGTATGGAATGCCATCCCCAAAGACATCAGGGACACTTCATCCTTACAGTGTTTTAAAAGAAAATTTAAAAATGCCTCCAGGTCTCTCTACCACATAAAATTAAGAAAAGAGGCTTGATTGATTCATTTTAAAAATCCAGTTTTTTTTTTTTACATTTTAAGATCTTCGTTATAATAATAATAGGCGTAAGGTATAGGGGCTCCTTGGTATAGAATGCCATCCCCAAAGTCATCAAGTAAAATATTACGTTAGTTATATTTTATGGTAGGTCCACACCTGCCTTGAGGTTGCCATATTCAGACCTGACTTTTAAAAAAGTATAATTATTTATGTATGTTTATCTCTATGTAATATCCATCATCATATTGAAGTATCCATCAAGCTATCTTCAATTATCTGGTCTATTTAGACAGTCAGCGCTTAGCCTCGCTGTTACTGAAGTAGAATAAATTTTTGCAATTATATCAATATACACGAACTTGAATAAAGCGGTTCAAAATGTTTGAAACATCTCGTTTAACACTATCAAGTTTTCCTACCAAGAAGCAAAAGAAACAAAATACAGGATAAAAAAAAACAAACAAAACAAAAGCAAGACTTAACAAAACACACACAAAAAAGAAAAGTTTCCTCAACCTGATATCAAAGTCAGTGTTGCCAGCGTCAGTTATTTGAGTAAAGGAAAGCGCATTGCAGGCACCTTTCCATTTTGCAAAGGCATCTCGGACGGCTCTCTGCTGATCTGACTCCGACAAGTCTTCACCAGAATATTGGAAATACCACTTAAAACTTGTCTTGGACCAAGACCTCACGGCATCGTATCTTTTGAACCGACTTTCTTCGTCTTCAAGGTCTGGGTCTCCACAGCGCGGTTTCTTCATAGCGTTCAGCGTCTCTTCATCCACTTCTCCTGTCTCAGGCAGACCGAAAAAGTGCTGAAACTTCTTAAGTGCTTCACCAACGTCGTGGTTTCCTGATTTGGATGGTGATATGTAGTGGTAGTCACTCAGATATTTCTGCAAGAATCAAAGGAAACGTAAAGGTTTTAAAACATGAAATGTCGAGGAACCATGATGTTTGTTGGGTTACATTTTTTCACGGTCCCTGTTTTATAAGAAAGCAATTTCTACTTAGGTTAGGCCATTCAGTTTATATCAAATGTGAGTATCTATTGTTTACGAAATCCCATTACTTTCCCGTGTGTAAAGCGTGACCAAAATTTAACTCGACCTAGCTAGATTTAAGTCTCAGAGCTATTTATATGATGTAACGCACTGAACTGTGATAATAGCCATAGGCAGATTTAGGAGAGGGGCTGAGGGGGCCATGGGGGTCGCTGGGGCCGTGGCGCCATTTTTTTCTTGTATTTTCAAAACGTTTTTGTACGACCCCAACCCTTCTAACGGTCCTTCACGTGTTGTTATAATTATACAATCAGGTTGAAGTGAAGTGTTCACTCGGCGGAGGGGGGGAGGGGGGTTGTTGGAGGGTGTTGGGGAGTCCGCCCCCTCTTTCTGAAATTTCTGGATCTGCCCCTAATAGTTCTACGTTGATTTTGTTATTGGGAGCGAAAAGGGAAAACAAGAAAATTCGAACTCACGTCGTACGTTATTTTCCTATACCTCTATGGAAACAAGCAAACTGTTTACACGTTTTTAAATGCCTTTGAACAACACGGAGCATGGCTGCGTAAATGGAAAAAAACAATAGCTAAAATGACTCATTTTCGCAGTCGATTACTGCTTTGCTTTTAAGTGACAACCGCTACAGTTGTAAGACGAATAATGCGAATTGATTGCCCATGTTATTAATGAGAAACAACAGAAATTTAAAGTGCAAACTTTGATCAGTAACAGCACCTTTCTCAAACATGATACAGCAAGGTCTTACAGGGGCGGATCCAGGATTTTTCTCAGTAGGGGGTGCACCACTAAGGAATGGCTTGAAAAAAAAATTCCCAAGCCAATACAAGCTAATACTGTCTTAGTTAACAAAAGAAACTGAAAATAAGAGCTGGTATTCCACTTTGCTCCCTTTAATGCGTAGTAATAAAAACTATACTTGATTTACCGAATTGTTATCCTTGTTACCAAAACGTTTATTTAAAGCCAGACTTACCACAGCAAGCTCCATCTCGTCCTCTCCTTTATTATTGGGATCAAGATCACCATCATTGGGATCAAGATCGCTATCAGCTCTGCATGAGATAAGAAACAGGGGGACAACAACCAAAGAGAAAAACATGGTCAAACTTTTCTTTTTGAAGCAAAATGCAATTGCTGTTAGCACGGAATGAGACAGTACCTTATCTAGCGTATGACCGGGATATTAGATCCTCTGTATGTATTGCTTTCTTTACTCAGCCGGGGAGAAAGCTATCAGAAAATTATGTGCCTCTGTAACTGAAGATCGTTTAAAAGTGTTTAAGTTTCTATCCAGTTTTCCCCCTTGAAATCAGCAAAGAGCGATCCACTGAAAGTTCAAATTACGTTCTCTTTCAGTGTTTGATTTAAAGCAAGATTGTCAACAAGCACAATGGTGTATTAGTAGATATTTGCTTACCTGTTTGTTCAGACTATATTCAACGAAAACTGAGAACCTTTTCAAAAGTTTTGATTGTCAGATTTGGATCACACAGCCAATGACACAATAACCCACGCGCCTTTGGGTCTTTAGAGATGCTAGGTTATCTTACATGTAAGCTTAGCGGAATTTATTATCTGCATGAATGAAACCCTCTGAATGGATTGAATTAAAATGAATCCACAGAGAAGCTCGGAACTTCTTAATGGTACAAAATTAAAGGAAATCAGTAATGAACTGTGTATGAAGGATTTGATGTGTTAACTAAAAGGACTGTCCTTTATTCGCTCTCTATGTACCTTTTCATTCAAATAATACCCTTGCTCCAAAGAAAAGAAAAGAAAAGAAAAAGAGGAAAAATAGATCAATTAACAAGTTATAGCCTGTTACCGTACAGTATCTTGCTGAGTTATCTACGTGCAGTACCTAGCTGCCGAGAATTACAAAAAGAAAAGATAATAAAAGTATTCTTGCAGCGTATTGATCAAGATTGAATTTGGGTTTCGTTAAGAAACAAAGCTGGATGAATAGTTATCACAACTCCAATGACTATGTAGGAGAAAAAGTGACCCATACAAGCTATAATATTATCCAAGTTCTATGCACTTAGAAACTGGACTTCTTATTTTAAAAAGAGTTTCCTTCCTTCATTAGCCTTGATTTTAGCAATTACTAACTTCTTCGTCATACCATACCACTTTTGCGATCAAGTAATAATAGTAACCTTGTGGATTTGGGAGTTTGATCTGGAGCTGGTTGTTGTTGTTATTTCTTATCACGAACAAAGATAAGAAATATCCTATTTTGGGATTAAATTGAGTCCGGAGATATCTATTTAGTTTAGGCTTTGAAATAACCAAAACACGATCAACTGAAAGTTCAAATTACGTTCCCCTTGTTTGATTTGAAGAACAGTTGTTGAACAAACACGGCAAGAGAGAGTATTTGCAAATATGTGCTTACCTGTTTGTTCAGACTGTATTCAACGAAAACGTTTTATTACAGATGCAGATCACGTTGCCGAATAACATGTAACACCCATTATCAACCAAAGGACTCTTTCACCTTGGAAACAGTGTGCAATTAATGGTGCACAAACATGGGAGGCTTCGGAAGGGACTCTATCATGTTGCTATGAGTTTTAAGGTTTTGCATTTCTGTGATATGAAGTCAACTTGGGTTATGTAAACCCCTTAAGCAGGCACGAAGCCTCAAACATTCTCAAGTAAGATTTTTTTTTTTGCACGAATAATCAAGATCGGGTAAACAAGGACAAGCGGAGAGGAAACATGCATTCTCTAATCTGTACGTTCTGATTACGTCCAACGAACGTCGTTCACCTGCCACCTGCATAGGTGTACGGACCAAAAGCGACAAGGGGACGACTGCAGTCCCCTCAGTTGTTCAATTTTTTTTTTTATTTCCCGGGAAAACGCTAATAAGTTGCCCAAAAGTAGTCAGGAGAAAAAAATTTAGAAAATAGTCACCGAGTTCAAATCTTAAAGCCATTAAAAGCGCATGCTAAAGACCTAGCTGTTGTGATCATTTTCAGGTTTGGATCACATTGACTCACGCACTTTTGGGGATTTAGAGATGCTAGGCTATGTTACATGTAAGCTTAGAGGAATTTATCACCTGCATGAATAAAACCGTCAAAATGGATTAAATCATGGTGAATCCACAGAGAAGCTCGGAACTTCTTAATCGTACATTAGAGGAAATAACGAACGGTGTAACAAGGGTTTCATGTGTTTTTATTCAGCTATGCTTCAAACGAAAAAAAAAAACAAAGAAAAACAAAAACAGTATCAATTAACGAGTTATAGCCTGTCAACCGTACAGTATCTAGCTGAGTTATCAGCGTATACTGTACGCTGAGTATCTAGCTGCCGAGAAATCAAATACGGATAATTCTTGCCGCGCATTAAAAAAAAAATTGAATTTGACTTTCGTTAACAACTAGAGCTGAACGAATAGTTATCATAACTCTAATCACTATCTAGTAGGAAACGTTATCCCATACAACTTATAAAAATTCTCTTAATTCAAAATGAGTTTCCTTCCTTTATTGGTCTTGATTTTAGCGATTATCAACTTCTTCATCATACCATACCACTTTTGCGATCAAGTACTAATAATAACCTTGTGGATTTGGTAGTTTGATCTGGAGCTGGTTGTAGTTGTTATTTCTTATCAGGGACAAAGATAAGAAATACATAATTTAGAAAACAGTCCTAAGAAAGCACGCGCGCTGATTGGTTAAAAATCGTGTTTGTATAACTCGATGTAGACACAGAACTAGCGCGCGCTGTTGACGTAGTGATGGCGCGAGCAAAGAGAATTTACATTTTGATAATCAACGTTAACAAGTCGTTTTCCTTTTTATCGTCGTTGTGTTTTCTAAAAGAAATAGAAAACATGTACTTCGTGTTTCTATCGAGTTATACAAACACTCGTGAAAGCTTGGGAGAACTCGAAAGAGCTATGGAAACACTCGCCTGCGGCTCGTGTTCCCACAGCATTTCTCGTTCTCCCAAACTTCCACTCGTGTTTGTATAACTCGATAGAAACACGGTACATGTTTTCTATTTCTTAAATAATATTAAATATAATATTTTAGGATTAAATTGAGTCCGAAGATATCTATTTAGTTTCGGCTTTGAAATCACTAAAACACGATCGACTGAAAGTTCAAATTACGTTCTACTTGTTTGAGGTAAAGTTCACTTGTGAAAAAAACATGGCAAGAGAGAGTATTGGCAAATGTATGCTTACCGGTTTGTTCAGAATGTGTTCAACGAAAATTGAGAATCTTCCCACACGTTTTATTTCAGATGCGGATCACGTGGCCGATTAACATGTAACACCCATTATCAACCAAAGGACTCTTTCACCTTGGAAACAATGTGTAAATAATGGTGCACAAACATGGGAGGTTTCAAAAGGACTCTATCATGTTGCTATGAATTTTAATGTTTTGCATTTCTGTGATATGAAGGCGACTTGTGTTTAATGTAAACCACTTAAGCAGGCTTCAAGCCACAATTATTCACACTGCAGGTAAGATTATTTTCTGCACCAGGAGCTGCACGAATAATAAAGATCGGGTGAACAAAGGCCTTGTGTTATAACAAGCAGAGAGGAAACATGTATTCTCTAACCTGGGCGTTCTTATTATGTCCACCGAAAATCGTTCACCTGCCACCTGCATCGGTGCACGGGTCGGAGTGGGGAAGGGGGGGGGGGGGTGGGGTGGGGAATGTTTCAAAAGTTTCGGGCCAAACGCTGATAAGTCGCCCAAATGTAATGGGGAGAAAACATTTTAAAAAGTAGTCAAGTCCAGGCTTGTAGGCTACTTTCTCCGACATTTCCCTTCTCAAAACGGAGTTATTAAGGCCAAATGATATTCTGTTTTGGAAAGGCCATATATGGATTATGGAACCTGCACTTCAATCTCGACAAATGCGAGGTAATACGAATAACGCACAGGCAGGACAAATCCTTCCCAACTTACACAGTGAGTTCAAATCTTAAAGTCGTTAACAGTTCATGCTAGAGACCTAGGCGTTGTGATCGCTTCGGACGTGTCACGGAGCAAACATGAGAACGCGGTAGTCAACAAAACCAATAAAATATACTAGGTATAATTCATAAAATAATGGGCCCATAGAATCCCAAGCCTTTCTCGACGCTTTACAAATCTCTTGTGCGTCCGGTAATAGAATATGCAGTTCCAGTTTGGTTTTGGTCACTTGATAGAAGTACTTTATAAGTTAATTAATTTTAACGGAATGCCGGTAACTGTGGGAAATATGATTCATCAGCCACCTTTCGATCGAATGTCAGTTTTTCTTACTTTATTTTGCCAGCGTTTTTGGCAGAACAGAAATGTAACTAACTTACCTGAATCGTATAAAGCGAAAACAAAAGCTGAACCGTAAGAACAGAAGATAAAATCAGTAACATAAGCTGGAATAGGTGATAAGGCAGGTGATGAATCAACATCCCCGATACACCGTTCTCAACTTCGATCCGAGATTGGAATAATCTTCTGCTTGAGAAACCATTAGTATTATTCGTTAGAATTGTCTGTTTAGTCGTAAACCTGTTAAATAGAATACAGCCACTCTTTTTTTTTTTAATTTGTTAATCCCGTTTCCAATATTAAACGCATTTCTTGCCACCCTTGGTATTCCTTTTTCCAACCTTGTTCCCAGAGCCTTTTACCTGGTTGTCCTTTTTCATATTTGCAAATTGCTGAAAAACACTAACATGTTGAAATCAAGTAGGTGGGGACTGGAACAGAGTGAGTTGGCAATGGAACAGAACTTTTTATAGCCGCAGGTGTATTTCCTGTAGAACTACGGTCTGCGCTGCAAATTAGCTAAGATACACTGTAGCTCTATTTATATACTTAATATAATATACTTGATATAATATTGGGTCGAGTGTATGACGTCATTAGTGATCTCATTGCATATTTTACACATTTTTTTAAACTTAAATATTTCGAGAACTTCGGCAGATATTTACAAAGGGTAAACGACGTTTATATTCTTTCATGGAATTCCATGTAATAACCTAAAATATCGATCGAGGGGTAAAAATTTGATCATAGTTCAAGGTCCTTGAACCCGATTCCGTAAGCCTCAGTGAATAATTGAAAGAGGAAAGTGTTTCTAAGTCTAAACAGCTTAACAGATGGCTGGATATTAGCCTCGTTCTATTTTTGCGGGATTTTGGACCTCGACTTCGTCTCGGTCCATAAACACGCAAAAAAGACCTTGGCCAATATTCAGCCATCTCGACCTCACACTTGGTCAATAACCCATATAAATGGTTTTCCCAAGTCAACTGCGTAACCCTTAAAGAGAGTTCTTTTCTTACTGAGAGAGATCGAAAGAGAGGCTCATACACTATATCTGCTATATGTTATGTTCGCAGGGGTTACGTAACCCAAGATTGTTAAGCCCTGCAGTTAAAATTAAGTGTTGTTTTTAAATATCAGTAACATGATCGGTATTAAGGATGATGATTTAGAACCTTTTTCGACCGCATTGTTGACGATTATTTCTGGTCTGCTAGCTTGTTTGAAAGCCGCGAGTAAAAATCAAAGATCGTCCCTTCAGCCAAATGACATATTGTCAAGGAGAAACTTGATGATTGAATGTGAAGAATTCGGAATAAAATGATCATAGGATCAAAGCTCCCTTTGAAACAACAATTTATCTCACGGATGTAGCAGCTAACTCATACCCCGACCGTGGTACAAGGGGGAGGGGAGATGGGTTGATGGAGCCCCCCCCCCCCCCCATCTATTTTCGTTCTGTAAAGAGACAGCGAATAAATTTACATTGCTTAGATGTCCGTGAGCTTGCTTGGCGGGCCAAATGCACCTTTTTGTTTTTTTACTAACTGTACCGTTTCGAAGTAAAAGCAAAAATCAATCGGGCGGTTTTTTCGTTTTACCTAGAGCAGCTTTTGTGACGCAACACTTGGTTGTAAAATAAGGCCTACTAACAGATCAGGGGTTGCAAGGCAACGGTACAAAAATTTTGATGGCGTATGCAGGAAAGACACCTTGTGTAACGCAGCTAGTATTAGCGTATTCCCAAGGATGGCAGTAATGGTTAAGAGGAAAAACATTTCGGAGCGGAAAAACGTAATAAGCATGGGGGAGTTTTGACTGTGGACCAGGCTCTAAGTTTGAAATATAAAATGGCGGGATTATATTTTCGTCGATCGTCTACACAAAAAGTTACGAAATTTGTATGCGTTCTAAATATTCCCGGTAAGCAGCAGCATTTTAACCTATCTAATTAAAATCTGGTGTATTGTTTTCACGGGGAATCGATTTTTTTTTCGGACGAAATTAGCCTAAAGACGGTTTCCGCACCCTTTGTTGTCCTGCGGTACAAGAAATTGTCGGTGCGAGGAGAGATTGTTTCCCCAAACACGTTTTACATATTGCATATTTATAAGTAACCCACTGAACATATAAGTAAGAGAGTCTCTCAGCAGGCAGGGGGGAACTTGTTTTCTTAGCAGTGAATTCCCGAAAAAAATTCACGCTTGCTTAAGTATGAATAAATCAACCGGGCGACATCTTCGCTTACGTTATTACAATTGTGCAAAGCAAGGACTGAATGACTTTCTTCTATTCTTCAATTTTCCTTTCTCAATTAAATTTTCGTGTCGAGATAACGGATCCGTTGCTTGCAGTCAGTCACTTCATACCAGTTGGTCACGTGGGCCTGCTGCCCGTTTCTCGAAAGACTCGATAACTTATCGGGCCCGGTGAGTGTCCCCAGTAAGTCATTCGGTAAGTACCCGTAAACTTTTCGAGAGTTGCTCGAAGCTCCCTTTATTTTCGATCTCGTTAATTTTTTCCGATACTTTGCCCAGTAATTCTCCCTTAAAGATACCGGGAAATCACAAATGTTGCAGGACTAAACAACAGTAAAGAGATTAAACTGCAAGGCTGATACTACGTGAAAAACGTTTCGAGACACCAACATGACCAGAACCGATAAAGCAGGATCGCAACTGTGGACAGCTGTTTCGCTCTTGTTGGAGCTCGTCAGCACAGTGTAGCGAAGATATGTAACGCCAGCCAAGAGCCAACGCACATAAATTGCACAATGACCCGTTCACTATATCAAGTTCCGTACTTTGAACTCACTTGCGCTCCGAGACACGCGTTGCCACATCACGTGCCCCGGAGCGCAAGAAGACCAAAGTGTCACTATTGGTGTCTCGAAAAGAGACACCGATAGTGACACTTTGGTCTTCTTGCGCTCCGGGGCACGTGATGTGGCAACGCGTGTCTCGGAGCGCAAGTGAGTTCAAAGTACGGAACTTGATATAGTGAACGGGTCATTGTGCAATTTATGTGCGTTGGCTCTTGGCTGGCGTTACATATCTTCGCTACACTGTGCTGACGAGCTCCAACAAGAGCGAAACAGCTGTCCACAGTTGCGATCCTGCTTTATCGGTTCTGGTCTTGTTGGTGTCTCGAAACGTTTTTCACGTAGTATCAGCCTTGCAGTTTAATCTTTATACACATATTTTTTTGGCTGATTAGATCTCTAGTAGATCCTACGTTGGCAGCGTTTATCGTATGCGGTCCCTTGCAGTTTATAGTCTCTCAACAGTAAAGAGTTTAAGAAGCTACAACGGCGACGCCAGAGGCCGCCATGTTGTTAAAAGTCACCCGCTACGTACTACAATACTACTGACTATGTACAAGACAATAGCTAGAAGGTTAGGAACGTACTCAGCAAGAGAAGGCCATTCGCCTTAGGACGCAACAAGTAATATGTAAAAAATCGATAGCAACACGAGGTAATTTCCCTATTTTATTTAGAAAACACTGCTTGAAAGTGACGAAAATGACTAGTTCCTTTTCATTATCAAGATGTCAATTCTCCTACTTTGACCTAATTTTTTGATGTCAGTCAACGTTGGAAACTAGCATGAACTGTTGTTTGTTTGTTTATTTACTTAAGCCTGACAGTTAACACACGCAAAACCAAAGAAGCCAGAAAATAAATCATGTAGAAAACGATTGGACATCTGTTATGATTTGGTTGAGGAAATGGACATTTGCATGATAGAACAGCTCCAATGCTTTGCCAGTATTACGCTAATGGTTAAGAAAATGCCAAAGAGGAAGTTGACAAGGTCGGGAAGTTGATATTCTTGACACCTATAAAATAGTTCCATACCAGTTAAATTGTCATCTTTATTTACACATTTGTCTGTTAATATTATGTTTCAAGTAATAGGCCTACTCTGCGGCCTATAAGTCGCCTTAAGTCGCCTTAAGTTGCTATGGGCTACGCAATGTTAAAAAGGTTTCGACACATTCAGATTGCCACTCAAGAAGGCTATTAAACTTATGATTGTAAAGGGCAAACTCCTCTCCAGCCCTATGGAGGAGAAGGCACGATGGCTTAATGTTTAGTGCAATGGACTCCTATTGGGGATCATTGCACTGTGTTCGTACTTTCATAGTTCTAGTGCCTCTCCTCACTCAGATGTATAAATGGGTACTGGTTACGGAATGGACGGTGCAGCAGAGGTAACCTCAATAGGTGCGATTTCAATTTTTTTTACACTCGTTCCCAATATAATAAAGCAATTCAAAACTTCCCATAAAAGGCCCTAGTCAACCTCAGTCTGTTATCAGCAATTTATTCTTAGTTGAAAAAGTGCAAAGAAAGCTACACGCTTTATACTAAAAAAACAGTAGTGGTCCTTAAAAGGAATGCCTAATCAAACTGAAGTTATTGCCGCGTAATTACTGCTTGAATATATCCATTTAGTTTTCTTTTTTAAATGTCTTCATGGTCATATTGATCTAACTCGACTTAAGGTCCCAGAGTATCCTAAGTGATTTTTACCTTGCTTGTCAGCTCCAAACAGTAATCAGTGCAAACTGCTTCGTAAAAAAAAACTGCACCGTCATAAAAAAAAAAAAAAAACAAAACGAAACATAATTACCAGGCGCACTGAAAATTATAGCGACGGCAGTAGACGGAATAAATTATTGAATATCTGTTTTCCCACGCATCTGCATTCTACAGTGACGCATTTCACCTGGCCAATTCGAGAAATTGTTCATGAACAATTCGCTGATCTTTTTTGTTTGTTTGTTTTTTGTTTTTTAACATGATCATTACGTGATGGTCTAGAACATCTTAATTAATGAAGGTCTCGAACAATTTATCATTTTAAATGACGAGATAAGATACCATGGCACCTAAAGTTTTACTCGTTTTATCACGTTAGACGATGAAATATCACCGAGAATGAAGACGTGCAGCTATTAAAATTGAATACCGTCGAATTGACAGTTGCTGTCTGTAATACGAAGGCTGTCTGTAAAAGAAAACACGATGTAGGTAAGTAAAATGGACGGTGTAAACTTCCATTTTCTATTGCTCGAATTTGAACTTGGCATTTCTTTATCAAAAATGGTCCAGTTTTAGAGCACTGAAAAAAAACAAGTTTTGACGACAGAAAATCGAGGGAAGCAAATCTACGCTTCATTGTATTAGAAAGTATTTCAAGCTAACCATATCTGATTAATTTTTAACCTGACAAGTTTGACAAACAGAAAAGCTGCCTGATGTTGTTCTTGACTTCTTGTTTCACTGCATTGATCCTCCAGCAATATAGAATTGGGTTGAGAGATGAATTTAGACAAACAAGAGTTACTGTTGATTCCCAGGCGACATCAAGAAACGGAGATGATCCCTGATAAACAATTACAGCAATGACTATACTGTATGGCAAATAACAGGCTATTAATGTACCTTCTATCCAAATTGCAGTAGTCACTGTTTTTCTGTATCTTGCGATATTGAAAGGAATTCCTCCACCGTTGAACTGTCCTTGCTGGTGCTGGTGAATCTGTGTTTGATGTTGGCGAAGCGCGAGAAATATTTTCAAGTAACAAAAACCCGATACAAAAATGCAAAGCAATATTAACATAGAGTTGTAGCTTTTTCCAATCGGGAATTCCCAAATCATCATCAAAGCGAAACTAAGACTGAAAATCCAAAAGAAACTCACCAATGCTAGTATTCGTCTTAAAGTTACAATGTGTCTGTATCTTAATCGCAGTAATAGAGCGAGAAGTCTGTCTACACTTATTGCGGCCATTGTTAGCAAAGAAACTGCAGACAGAGTTGTAAAACTTACTGCAGAAATCCTTGCGATGTAAAAGCAATTTAGTTCAGTCAAGCGCTGTTCTTTTGCCAAGAATGCATGATAAGCGAGGCTTGGCAGTAAAATAAGGCCTACCAACAGATCAGTGGCTGCGAGGGAGCGGTAGAGAAGCTTTGATGGCGGATGAAGCGAAGTCTCCTTGTGCAATGCAAGTAGAATCAGCGTATTCCCAAGGATGGCAGTAATGGTAAGAAAAACGAACACGATAGAGGCAAAAATCCAGCCATCTCCGGAAGAATGGCTTGTACAAAGCAAAGATTCAATGGTTTTCTTGTATTCTTCAATGTCCATTGCCAATGGATTGCCGTGTTAAGAAAACGAATTTAAATCCTCTGCGATGCTTCCCCTCAGTTTACTCTATGTCATCTCAGTTAATCGCGGGAGATTGGACCGAGATTCTTGCTGCCTGCTTTAAACCGGTTTAAACAGCTTTTTCTCAGGAATTATAAAACAAAGCAGAACATTTGTCGATCTCTAAAGTTACTAAGTCAATATTTATATGCAGCAGTATTTCTAGTCAAAAAAGCATAGTTAATCGATCTAATTCCACATTGCGAAATTCTATCATAGCTGTGATGCACAGAGGAGTAAAACAAAAGAATTAAAAGTAGCGTTGATGGAAGCGTAAACGATATTTTTGTTTGGATCTCGTTCTCTTTTGGCTTAGCACGGCATTTTATTATCTCGAAAAGAAGGTTTCTGCGAAATTATTATTATTCGTGCCAGAATTACGAAAAGATGCCTTCCAAATTATAATTATTATTCCTATTTGTTATTCCTTATATTTACCTGACACCCAGGTATCGATTCTGGGCTGATGTTCTGTTTATTTTTGGTGGAAAACATGCAGCCTGCGTTTCGCGAAAGCTCTCGAAAGAATATGGCTTATAGAATGATCGGTTGCGGTTAAATTAGCAAGTGACCTCTAGAAATGAGGATGATCCGTAAATACTTTTAGTGCATGTTCAGTAGTCACCTATGTAAATTTGCAAAGAAATATAAATAATTTGGAAAAAGTAATTTCCATGGAAATGACAAAGCAATTATAATCTAATTCGCTGCCCCGCTCAACCGAATATAAAACATTTATCATGTAATAAGCAACCACTTATGGGGTGTGTCAACACGGGCCGTGTGTGACCCTCTTTATTATGTCTTATCAATCAAACTACGTAGCATTATAAACAATGTCTTCACAAAATAACAAAAACTGAAAATACAACTGAACAAAGACACGTAGTGTATCGGCATAGGATTACAACAATCTGAATATAAGCTAGTATAATGTTAAATTTTAATACAAAACGTGACAAGCCAATACTAGAAAATACTTAGCGAACTTAGTCATTGGGTATTTAATTTAGAGGGCGAAGAGGCGGTCGTATGACTCGAATGAATACACATGAAGACAACGCAATATATATACCGAGGCCCCGCTAATGAAGCATTGTGAAAAAAAGTGTCACATAACACCCAAAAGGAGGTTACGTAACCCATGATAAATACATTTGTCTATTAGTTTAGAGTAGCGCGTTCTGCAAATAGGAAATTGTCGTTGATCTTAAAATCGTAGGAGAATTAACGTCTTAATCAAAAAATAGGCAAGCCAAGCACTATTTCTTAAATACAAAACACCTTTGTTAAGTCCTATTGCAACGAAGACGACAGTCTTAGAGAACTCCTCCCCCACAAAACTCCTTGTGACACGGTGGCGGTATGAGTTTACATCTACGTCCGTGGATTAAGGTGGTATGGTACCCTACATATGGACCAAAAAGGTTTGTTTGAATTTGCTGAAAAAGATCGATTGTGTGCTATTACGCTCATAAACACAAAATGAACTGTGAACGTTTTACTCAAAATGGTTGCTATGGCAACCAGCCACAGCCTTTTGAGGTAGTTTTTATAGGGTTAGCGCCAACTTTTCTTGCTCTTTTACAAAACAAAATTTGACTGTTAATAAGGCATGATATGTAAGTGTTTGTTTGGTTCTGTGCAATGAACCTGCGTTTTGGCAGTTAGTTCTTCTTTTTAGTGCTTTTTACAGGCTTTTTTTATGAAATAACCTCATTTCATACCACGCTCATTGGACAAATCATCCCTTATCACGTGACAGAAGTTTATATGTTACGATTATTTTGACTTATTGCATTACGACACTATAGATGTTTCATTACCGTAAGTTTCAAGAATTGTACCTTGATATCTTGCAAAGAAAAAAGTTTGGCGTGAAGTCAGTCGGTACAAAAATACACATTTGTGAAAAATGCACTTAAAGTTTCTTCTAAGCTTTTAACGAGCCACAAATAACGGGCGGGGGGTTAGATTGGATCTCGGGGGAGGGAGTGGAATGGTTGTTCTATTTTGTAAAAAGTTACTACAGTTTTAGGAAATATTCCTTTTCATAAGGAAACGAATTAACATGTGATGGTGATTTGAGGCAAGACCTTTAACAACTAATTATGCCAATCTAATTGTGCATGTCGCCAAAGCTTTTCTACAAAGTTTCGTTTATATATGGTAATACTAATCCATAAATCTAGCCACTTTCTTATGGTAAACAACCGTTGCTATGGCCGTTGCTAGGTAAAAAAAAGCTTATACCACTGTGTACTTTCCTTAAATTTCGCACTCATCTAGAGGAAAATTAGCAAGATCACTTCAAAATGTTTTCGACAAGTGTTCAAGGGTCTCAAATCTTGTATTTTCAAAAAAATTGAGCTTTTCATGAAAATTACCATATTTTAGGGTATCATACCACCTTAATTGCGTGCCGTTTTATTACCTGCTTTTTGGTAGAAAGCTGCTTGAACCTGTTTCAAACAACAATCAAAATGATTCAAGCCAAGCCCACCTGACAGCCTACTTAACTGAGTCGCGAGAACGATCATAAATGACCTTTTTATTTTATATATACTGCGATTTTCGCATCAAGTTTTGCCTTGCGGTTCACCACAAAGTTCCACAGTTACTTCAAATGCCTTAGGTTTGCTTTGCCCGCGAATGTGATACATAGTCGCTGCATAAACACCTTCTTCGCCGGAAACTTCGTCCACTAAATGTGTTGGCTGCTTCTTCCCCCCCCCCCCCCCCCCCCCTTTTGCTGGCTTGCTGTCTTGCGAACCGGTTTGTTTACCTTCCAGCTTCCCGGAATCGGTTCCTTTGCTCGTCTTTTTCTTCGAATTTTTTTCGCCACGACACACTTTGGCTAAGTGCCCTCTTCGCCCACATTTAAAACACTGAGCATCTTTGAATCGACAGGCTGAAGCTTCATGTTTCTCCCCACAACGGTAACACTCTGAATCTGGACGACGATCTTTCGTATCTTTAGTTCCGTTCTTGTCTTGAGCGTCGACCTGATTAACGCTGCTGGGGGTCGTTTCGGACTAAATATCAACCTCGTGCTTCGCCGCTAACTGTTCTCCCAAAGCAATCTCCTCGGCTTTCTTGAGTGTCAACTCTCTTTCCGCCAGTAATCTCCGCTGGATTTTTTATTATTTATACCACAGATTAACCGATCTCGTAGCATTTCTGGTAGCAACTCGCCAAAATTACAATGTTCAGTTAGCTCACGCAATTCTGCCACGTATGCTGCAACTCCTTCGTCTTCTTTCCGATTTCGTCTATGAAATTTGTAACG
>JAHPZR010003209.1:12500-18065 GCA_019787425.1 Platygyra sinensis | reverse complement strand
GCAGATAATTGAGAATAAAAAAAGCGAAGAAAGTTCATATGGCATTCTCTTGAATTCTAGAAATCCACCAGAGTCCTCCAACGTTAGTTCCTTGAATAGTGTATAAAAGACTCCCTTTTCTGGTCTCCGTAAAATCCATTTGCATGCCCACACTTTTCTTGAAACAATTTTAGAAGAAGCCTCTTCATCCTGAAGCATCATCATCATTAAAAGAGCCAGTTTTTTCTTTTTCAATCCAGAGCTGTTCACTGCCATGTTGGATTTATAACAACTAGTTCCCATGCCCCAATTGGGTTGTTTCATCATTCAGCTCCCTCGTCGTGACCTTCGTGTGTACTGGTTGGGGTACTTACCTGGGAGCGTGTTCCGGGAGCGTGTTTCAGGAGCAAGCTCCCTCGTGTGTGTACCGGCCTTTACAGTGCGACGGGGCAATCAGCTGCAAACTAGTCAGATTCTATTATACCATGTACGTCTTCTTATACATGGTAAAATGATGCATACTTGACAAGTATGATAACAATGTTTATCCGGTTTTGTCACCAGTTTATTCATTCAATTCCCCTTAAGTTTGCTTCAAAATTAGCGAATTACTTTTACAGTTAATGAAACTGATGAAAACGATCCGTTTGGCAGAAATGCTCAAGCTGCCAATTCACCTCCTAAAACTATTTATGATGGATTTTACAGCCTAGAATGCTGTGAAGTTTACAAAAATACAACTCTTGTGTTGATGCGTCCGCTCTTTGTACAAGACGTGAGCTCTGTTTATTTTGATTTTCAAAAATGGCCAGTTTTGCTTCATTACCTTTCCTAAAAAGCACACATTTTAACTTTAGGTTATTAATGTTACAAAGCAACTTGACCCATACCCAGCTTGATTCTTTAGCCAAAAATGTTTGTGGTTATTTCAGTAACACATTCAC
The DNA here is from genome assembly GCA_019787425.1 of Platygyra sinensis. Taxonomy (NCBI): domain Eukaryota; kingdom Metazoa; phylum Cnidaria; class Anthozoa; order Scleractinia; family Merulinidae; genus Platygyra; species Platygyra sinensis. The sequence continues at coordinate 17,142 of JAHPZR010003209.1, read as the reverse complement.
AAATTCCGGCAAGAAGATGTCCTGTTTACAGCTCTGTGTATTGTTTAATTTTCAATTTGTGGCACCTTTCTGCAGGTATTTATTTGTAAATGGTTATTGCTAGGAGGGAGGCCCGGTGCCCTCATGGTTAGTGCACTCGTCTCCGGATCGGGCGGTCCGGGTTCGAGCCCTGGCCGGGGACATTGTGTTGTGTTCTTGGGCAAGACACTTTACTCTCACAGTGGCCCTCTCCACCCAGGTGTATAAATGGCTACCGGCGAATTTAATGCTGGGAGGTAACCCTGCGATAGGACTAGCATCCCATCCAGGGGGGAGTAGAAATACTCTCAGTCGCTTCATGCTAAGGAAACCGGGATAAGCTCCGGCCTGATGGGCCACTTGGCTCGTATGCAGACTTTACCTACCTATTGCTAGAATGGATACTCCAAAATATGGTGAGACACTTCGTGACACAAAAACAAGTACAAGTAGATAAACGACACCCTATTTAATTTGGCAGAGATAAGCTGCTGGGTCAGGTACTGATCTCTAGTGATTAGGTCTAAGCGCCGGCTCGAAATGGTTAGCTTTCATAAATTGTTCTGGTTACACCATAATTAAACTTGGTAAACCTTTGGTAAGACTTTACTACTAGGTATACCTATCGATAGAGTGCCAACGAGCAAATAATTTGTGGTATAATAAGGGTTTATTAATACAGCATGACGGGTCTTTGGTTCTCTTCTGATGCAAACATTGCCAAGAGAAATTTATAACGCTTTTACCGGTCGGTAACATGACATCCCATGGGAGCAAGGCTGCTTTCGTTCGTCACGCAATCCAGTAGGATATTGAGAGTACGCTGATTCGAGGAGCATTGTCAGCCAGTTTGATCATTAATCACTATACATCAGTCTGGACAAGGGTATGTAAATTGTAAGGAATGCGAGGACTGAGAGAGTTTATGTTGCTAGGGACTGGGGATTGTTTTGTTTCATCGCCGTTATGTGAAGCGGAAGGGAGACGTCTTGTTGCGTTCGCTCTAGCTTTGTACAAGACGTGAACTTTACGCCATCCTAGGCTGTAAAAATCCATCATAAATAGCTTTAGGAGGTGAATTGGCAGCTTGAATATTTCTGCCAAACGTAAAAGTACAGGTAAAAGTAATGTGCTAATTTTGAAGTAAACTTAAGGGGAATTGAATGAATAAACTGGTGTCAAAACCGGATAAAGGTTGTTATCGTGCTTGTCAATTAAGCATCATTTTACCATGTATAAGAAGACCTGGAATAAAAGAATCTGACTAGTTTGCAGCTGATTGTCCTGTCACACTGTAGGAATGTTTTACTCACTTGTCCCAGCCTTTGGTCAACCTCTAATGCCCGATGCTCCGAAACCTTTATACTAATTTTGGAGCCATTTCCCCATATCCGACGTGCAGGACATTAGCGACACAAGGGCATCATCATGTAGCGCCTATTTCACAGCACTACAAGGGTCTGAGTTATTGCCAAATGAGCAGTAAATCATCTTCCAATTCAACTATCTTGTTGCAAGTTTTGTTTCTTGTTCAATGCATGGAGACTGGTGCCAAATTGTAACCAGTCTTCAGTACAAACACGGACAAAATGAGGAATGATTGCAAGATATTTTACATTAGTATATACACACTCAGTGATCTTGGTGTTTTAAGCAATCTGATGGGTTCGCTATCTCTGGCTAATGAGCATTATTCACCCCCTACCCAGTGAATAACGCGTAAGCCAAACAAAAATAAAGCATACTTTTGATTCACACTGATTTGAACGGTGTTTAAGGACCATTATTCCAGACTGTCAGGAGGTTTTTTCGAAGATAAACTATAGATTTTCCAGGTTCAAAGATTCTGTAAATAGTTTCGCGAATTCGCGTATGCTTTGTACAGGTTGCACGTTTTCCACGCATGAATTGAGAGGTCAATTAAATCGATTTTTAATGGTTTCCTTCTGAAATGTTGTTGAGATCACTTCCTGTGTATATACTAAAACAATTATTCTTCTCAATCTCGGTGAATAGTGGCAGAATATTTACCTCGATTCAAATAATAATTGTTAATTATTTTGCTTCAGAAAACTTTACTTAACTGTTACGATATCACTATATATTATGATTAATTGAGTTTGTAATAACTGTGTAGAGAGTAGTGTATAAGTTTAATTTCAAGTCCCACATCAGGCTTGGCCAAAAGCGTTTTCATGACTCATAGCACAGTAATTTTATTTTCCTTTTATTTTGTTTACACGAAATCACTCTTTCAAATTTATGAAACATTCTCTTTCCCTTAAAAATTATCTAGGCTGGGAAAAAAACTGATTTTACAGTGATTTTTAAATCAAAATTAGGTTTATGCAAATGAGGTCATTTTGCAAAAGTGTTGCATAATAATGATGCCAGGAAAGCAGCAAATCTTAATGACCCAAATTTTTCTATACTGTTTTGGATTAAAGATGCCCTTAGGTAACTCATGACGTGTGTCTTGATTCTTAATAGGATTACAGGTAAAAATTATGATTTTTTGAAGTTGGGCTATTTTTCGTGTTTTCAGGGGGGTCAAAATTTGAGTAAATTTAGTGTCATGTATATCTCCTCCCAATAATTATATTCCCTAAAGCCATAAACCATTTAAAAGTAGGTTCTTAGTACAAACATCCTATACCATTATATATGCTGTGAGCTTTCTACATTTATTGTAATGGTACTCGAAAGTTACCTCTCATATGGGTGTTTTTTTGTACTCTGAGACCCCAAAATAGGACCCCCCTGAAAAAGTGAAAGAAAGAAAGAACGAAGACAAATAAAACTGGATCTAGTAATAGCTCATCAAGGTCAATGTCCTCACCAAGTTTCATTGAATTTGGCCGACCCCCGTTTCCAAGGTCTGACACGCTTTCTCAGTCAGGGCCTCTTAAGTGCTTTTGGGGCAAACATTGGTTGATATGTTTAATTATTATATGACTCTGTCTCACAAGGATTTTGAACTACCAAATTCATGAAATTGATTGGCTGAAATGGATATTAAAAGCGATCTAGATGTTCCCATCTTGACCGGTAAAGTTTTGAAGTGAAAAAGTTGCAAACTAAAATGCCAAATCATTGACTGTTTTCATCTAACAATATTTACTTCTGTAAGTGCCCAAAAGCTGATGAGAAAGAAAAAGGGAGTAAATTGAACGAGCAACCTTTGGAAGAATTAAATTCGGCTCATCGCCGTTCGCAAGCAAAAAGTCAATTATTGCAACCCAGTTACATTAAACGATTTAACTTGTTCTTGTTTGTGTCATCTGTACTTACGATGACCTCGGTCAAGATTCTCCCATACAGACCTACTGTTCGTTAATGAGAGTTAATGCCAAAGTGTCCGTATTATTTGAGTGTCAGTATTAGGCGGGAACTCAGATACAGAGTCAAGGAAACGTGTTTTATCAATGAAAAGACTAAGGCAGACATTTTTGGGGCAACAAAAATCTTTAAATTATACTTTAGCCTTAGTAAGTGCAAACTACGGAAACCCAATGGTCATTTGTCATAATCTTGGAGAAATTTGTACAAGCAATCAAGCGGAAATTTTTACAGCACTAAACCATTGTTTAGTTCTTCTGTAATTATAACTGTAACTGTAACTGTAACTGTAACTGTACCTGTAACTTCAACAAGATACAGCTATGGAAACCGTATACACATCTACTCTCTCAGTAGTCTCGGATTAAAATTCGTTCACTCTGCGTTGTTGTTTTAACACTGTCCGTAAAGCGGGTTTGACGATGTATCAGAGTTTGTCACTGGGGACACCGAAAAGTGTCCGTAATAAGCGGGTTAATTTTATATACTAAATATAAGCTTTTCGTCGGAACAAACAAAATTGTTCGTAATATCCAACCTCGTTCCCTGGAAAAAGGCCTTGGGAACGAGGTTGCGTAATATCGGGATTTCCTTAGAGCGGGAAGCCTCTATTTATCACATGGTAACTGCGTTAAACCAACGACATAATCAATTCATTTTATCATTACTTAGGTAAGACAACACGATGACATTATGTCAACTTCATCGTGGGCATTGTTTGCCATGCCATTAACAAAAACAAAATTCTACACCAACCACAGTTTAGGGGAGCTTGTTTATTGTTGCAATCACCAATGATTAATGTGTGACTTATTTCTGGAGCTGCTGGTCTGAACAGAGAACAAATTAACAAGTTAAAACAGACACGTGTGGAAGTTTAGCTTATTGTGACACACAAATTGTACCGGACGTTTTAGCTTTGGCTGAGATGTAATATTTTAAAGCCGTTTTACAAGGTTTTCATGAGGCTGTCTTAGAGATGCTCGTTGTATCTTTTTGCTTTGTTTTTGTCTTGTTGGCTTCCTGTATCCTAGAGGCGCAAGGTAAGGTTGTATTCAGTCAGTGTTTGAGAATATACATATATATATTTTAAGTACAGCTTGTTTAAGTTAATTGTTAGTACCGTGTAGCAAAAGGATGAAAGAGAGTTTTTAGTTCCTAGACTGACTCAATTCCAAGTAAGGCACCAAGACCAGACGTTGTCAATATATAGCTTGGCTGCATTCGGAATGTAATTAATGAGCCAACACTTCACGCAGATCATGAATGCTCAAAACATCGACCT
>JAHPZR010003209.1:0-7500 GCA_019787425.1 Platygyra sinensis | reverse complement strand
TTAATGCTCATTATACACGCCAGCTTGATACAGCTGTAGTAGTTCAGGAACAGCTGCAAAGCCAAGTTACAGTGAAGGTCTGAATGGTTTTGTAGCTATCAATACATTTCTATGTGGAATTTTAGCAGTGCAGAAGAAGTTATTTTTGAATCTGGCCAAATTGTACTTGTAAATATTAATAGATAGTTTTTTTGCTAGTAATGTATCTGAAATTCAAAATACATGTCGGTGTACTTTGCCGGCAGTCCTGGTCACTTCAGTTAGCATGAAGTCCTCCATTTTCAATTGCTTATTGTGTTAGAGTGGGTGTGTGGTTAGTGTTGTTTTTCCATTGATAGATATATTTCAGAAAGTCGTGTACAACATTATTTTCCCGTCACAATTAGGCCCTGTTTACAAGCAGGTAGAGTAACTCTAGTGCTAGGTTTACCCTAGCACACAAGAGGGTTACCCTAGCACTTGCACATTTCTTCTTATTTAGCGTTATTGCATTTAGCAGTGATACACACCCTAGTGCCTTGTAAATGCTCTGCTAGGGAATATTCGCATATAAGGGACAACTCTATTTTGGTTCCAAAAAGCGAAATATGATCACAATACCCAGAAATAATGACCCAGAAAACATCGAGTCCTTTCACAATTTGTCATATTTTTGCTGTGGAAATAAATTATTTTCCAGTTTTGTTATCTGTTTGTACTTAGCTTACAAGGTAAACAAAGAGCAAAGAGCATAAAGTTGTCTCGGGCAGTACGGTTACCCTACCTATAAATTTTGCTTGTAAACCCGTGCTATCTTAAAACCATTACCCTAGCAGTAGGGCTGCCCTGCCTCCTTGTAAACAGGGCCTTGGAGCTTTTCCACTGTTTGTTACAAAGAAATAATAGCTATATGTATACCTGTTTTTAAACCTTGTTTATAGTTTTAGTTTTGCAATCATTGTATGTAACACATATTGTTAGAAGTATTGAAAATTAAGCTGTAGGTTTCTAGGAATTTAAATATGTATATTTCAAGCTTGCCAATAAGAATATCTCCAGCATGGCTTTGTAATTTTCACCATGTGCTTTTCTTGTTGAAACCAAAATATTGAAATGTATAGCAATCTGAAAGTGAATTTCTTGAATTTCTAGTTGTAAGAAATAAAGCATGGACTGTTTTTGTCATGTGGCTTCTGTGATTGTGTCTGTGTGTGTTGGGGTGGGGGAGGGGGAGTGGGGTAGACTGACTTAGTCATTAAAGGTCTTGAAATAGCATCCCATCATGGGGAGAGTGGTCACAAAAGGTCTTGAAATACCATCAGATCCAGGGGGGAGTAGTCATAAAGGAAGATCAAGAAAGGTCTTGAAATTCCCTGGACCTTGCAAAATGCATTCAGCCATACCCATGTGCCCTCCTGAATACATGTAGGTTGGGGGTTGAGGCCTAGGTTTGTCACCTGAGCAGCTCTGGAGGTTTTCTTAAATAGTGATTCTGAAACTAGAACATCAACATACCATAACAAAATGCATTTATTGATCAAGGTATTGCTTCTCATGACTAAACTGTACTGCATATGGAGATTCACATCCACATAGAATGTGCATGTTACTGTTCAAAGTTGAGTTATTTGTTACTCTGCACAGAGATGGGTGAAAAATAAAAAGCAGGAGGCGGTGCAGTCATTCCTTGCAACTGGCTATTGCATGTTGCGAAAGGAGGAGAAAGCTTCAAAAAAGTGACCAAAATAACAAATGCAATTAGGTCAATAGGGTTTTCCATTGATGATTTTGAAGGCATGGAAATAAGAGTACATATAAATTTCACTTTTGATACATGTAGCTGTGGTAAGGCACGACAAAACTTGGCTGAAAATTTAAATATAATTTGATATAATTTTGAGCAAAAGCCCAGCCACAAAAAGTCCCCTTTAAATATAGATCTATCAATTCTAGATTTATCATTATGGATAAAAATAAAAGACAAGAAAGTGAACCTTATAACCCTATATTAATTTCAGCTAGATACCTTTCATATTGCAACAGCAAACAGCTTAGCTTAAATTAAAAGTGCTGATCACCGCTGTCGAGGCCAAAATCAGCCGTTTGTTGATCTTCGGCAGTCCTGGGTTGTGGAACGATGCCTCGTGTAAAGTAAGTCGCATTAGTACAGTTATCTTAACTTAATCGAACAGCTGTATCGAAACTAAGCTTTTATACGATAAAAAGTGCGAATCGGGAGTAAAATTAATTACACGAATACAGCGAATCCAAGGAAAACAACTACTAGTTCGAATTATTGGCAGGTTCAAGAGATCGTGGGATTAATAGATGGGGAGTATTCCACCGTATTATTGTTGTAGTTGTATGCCACGTCTTCGCCGAGATCGATTTCTTTTTGCTCGCCATTTCCCTCGGTCTTAGTCCTTTCACGGTCCAGGCAATGTTTTGACTTTGCGTGAGCCAATCAGAGCACAGGAAATCGTATAGCTACTTCTGGCAATGGTCCGGACTGTTCTCGGGAACTAATGCACACCCCGGGATATGTTGCGCTTTACTGGGGTTTTATCACCATATTTTCAACTTTTTGAGTTCCCAGTATGTGGGGGATTCGCGCGTTTTGTCGCTTTTGTCTCGAGGAATGTGGGGCATTAGTAGGGGATTCGTTCTAATCCACGATGGCAGCGATCGTTCCCGCAAGGACTTCTGGGTACATTTCGGAACATTGGAGCGGACACAAGTGTTTACAGGTATTTGTGGAATCCGTTTTATTGTTATTCAAATCGATACATCGATTAATTCAGGGCATGGACTTATAAGAAGGCAAACGCTTTAATGTTGACATGTCGATGACCTTTCTGTTTCGCTGTTCCGTAAAGACAACCTTTCTGAATATTGCTGATATAACTTATGGAATGTTATGACTAAAATTGTCCTTAAAATAAACTGCTGAGCTTCCAACCCTCCCGTTTTGGTCGAAAACCTCCCGTTTTTGGAGAATATTTCCGGCCTCCCGTTTTCGATTTATATTCTGCTTGTTTTTTGTAACACTTCCTAGCCAGAGAAAGGTCGTAATGTTTTTTTGTTGTTGTTTAAGCAGTCTTTTTAGCACGATTCTTTGCCGTTTTTAGTCGTTTTTCTGTGGTTTCTCAGCCATTTTTCCCTTTTGGTATCCTAGCATAAGACCACTGTAATTTTGGATGCGAAAATGCACTGGATTGTCTTGACTTTGGGCAAGGTTTGCATTCATTCGAGCATGCTCTTGTTGGGCTCGATTTCTTCGTTGATCTTATGTTCATTCAATGAGAAAATCTAAGGAAAAAATAACTCCACTATTTTCCATTGACTGTGATCTCATAATGCAGGAAAAATTGGCATCTTAGAGGCACATATCTTAACTTTTTTTCCCGGGATAGCATGCCCCGGACCCATAGAGGCTCACGCCTGCGGCGATCATGGGCACGGCTATGCCGGGCCTAAAACCGCCTTTTTTTCAGTTTTCCAGTTTTACAGGGCTGGAAACTCTGAAAGTGGAATTATTTAACTTTAAACTCATGAGGAACATCTTCTGTTGCTCCAGGAGTGGGGCATTTTCTGCTATTTCCTGACCCGCAGGGTGGGGAATTGGTCGCTTTTTGCACGCTATTAAAACTAATCCCCATCTATATCCCGATGTGGGTGAAGTCGGGGTTTACTTTGATTGGTGCATAACCCATGTCGAACCTAAGAACCTAAGACCGGCTGCGAACAGTCAAGCAACAAGGAAAACGTAAATATTTACATTAAGCGGTGGCAACATTTCGCACGGTTGTATGTGGTTTTGTTGGTCGAGAGAAAAGACAACAATTTTACCGGGACAAGTTTGAATAACTGCTCAATATCAATGTTAGCTTCACTAGTTACTTTTAGGGGCATTTTTTATTTTAATTCTGGATTTATCGTAGCAAATATCGTTGAGCTTCCATTAAATGACCCCTTATTAAGCAGCCAACCCTTATTTGGCGGCCTGCGAGAAAAGTCCCAGATAAATTGTTAGCTACACACTGTAATAAAAACCTCTATCCAACGCCTACGTGTATTAAGTGGCCGCAGCCAGCTTCTGTCCGTTAGAAGGATGATTTGTTTTTGTTTGATACCTGTATTAAACGACATTAAAGATTTGAAGTTGGACATTCCGAGCCAGATGAAGGTAAAAGATTAACAACGTAATTGTTTCTTTGACTTTTGTTAATGTTATGGACTACATTACAACTATCATTGTTCTACTTTTTCTCCACTTGCATTCGTTTGTACTCATACCGGTAAATCCTCCATTACGCTTCCACCACCTCTCTTTTATGCCCCTCTTTTTCCAAGGAAAAAAGTTATTAAACACCCCCATTTCTTTTTAGGCCCCTTCCCTCTAGCCTTTTTCCACACAATAAATTTAATGAATTTTAGACGGTATTTGTAATATAATCACGACTGTTAATACTTCATGTGGACTGATCCAGTATGATTCACCAGTCACGTGCTGAAAGTTCGAATATGTTTAGTTTTGGTCTTTGGCTGTATGGCCTTCAACTTGAGCTTTCCCAATCAAATTTCCTTATTACACAGTTATTGTGCTGGTGCAAAGTAGCCTGAGAAAGTACGTAGGCGTAACCCTAGCCTGTTTCTGCTTTGATACCGGAAATGAAAGTCGCTAGGAAATAAATAAGGACCCCCCCCCCCGACCCCTCTTTAGCGGATATTTGTATCGTCCCCTAGAGTGGCCGCTTAATAGAGAGTCGGCTGTACAGTAATTGTAAGGAGAAATGTTATTGCAAATAATTGTGCGTTTTTGTCAGGGGCCGCTAGCTCTGGCGATTGGGTAAACCGCCCTAGCTGTCACATTTAACCTTTGATATTTATGTTTTTTTTTTTTGTCATTAAAGTTTGCGCTATTTCCCGGCTTTGATACCTATTAGCTGACAAAGTACCGGTGTTTGAAAGCTCTTTTGCAAGTCTGGTCTGCGAATTTACAACGAAGTGTTAAATATTAATATCTTCCCCAGAAAATCATAACAAGTTTAAATTCTAATTTGAGTGGAGCTTTGTTTGTTTTTGTGTCTATCTAGAATTGCATACGTAAATAAGTCAATAAAGACAAATATAAAAGAACAGAATAATGCAATTGGTCATCATGCTATCGGCGAGGTAAGATTGACAAAAAAGTTACTAGTGGTTAGATTTTATTACATGAGTGCCAAAACCGCCTGCTTTCACTCTTTTGAGTAAATGCTCACCACCTCTTCATGTCTGTCTGACAGAACTATGAATGGTTCTTGTGGCATTCAATTTAAGACGGAATAGGTTTTAGCGACCAGAACGGGTCCCAAGCTTGATTTGCACTGAGAACAAATAGCTAATAACGTTTTGGCTGTCAACGGGTTTTCGATTACCTTGAATAACGTATTTGTTGGGTTAGTTTGCCTCGGGAATGGCCAGCCGTATTTAGATTTCAATTTTAGGTGGTTAAATATAGCCACTTGCCTTCGAACACAGGGTATTGCCGGCTATCGCTGTGACTCCGCCGAAAATAACGCTTTTTTTGTGAAGATCATAGTGAAATATTCACAAGGAAAGGCAAAAGAAGCGGCTCGTTCATTACAAATCAAAGGTGGGACAAAATAAATAAAATAAAAATCGCTGGTTTTCGATGTCATGCCATTAAAAATAGGTCAAAAAAAAAAAGAAGAAAACCTTGCAATAGATTAAGTCCAGAATCTGGGAAAAGAAGGAAGGTAGATATGCAAAGACTCTCGCCAAGATTCAGGTCACCGCAGTATGTCTTATGCAAGATATGCGGAGATATATCTTACCCAAATTTATAGAGATTTGTATGGAGACGCCATACTTGTGCCCATCTGGATGGGCATCAACATGGCGCGCAAGACTAACAGACATGACAGGACGGAAAACTCGTGCACTGTAAGTACCTCCCATTGTCCCATACAAAGCCTTAGAAAAGTTTTCTAAGGCTTTGTATGGGACGTCCATAGGTACTTGCAGTGCAAGCGTTTTCCGTCCTGTCATGACCCGATCTATTACTGAGTTTTGCTATAAAAGGGTGGATTTATCTCTCGAGGAACTCAAAAAAAAACGTTAAAATCATATTTTTTCTAAATCATGAACTGTTTAGATAGGCAAATTCCTTGAAAAAATCCCCTTTTTTTTTCTTTTTTACCAACATGACAGTCCTCTTGGCCGTCATGTAAATCCGAGTCACGCAAAAGCTTATAGTCTATCACAAAACCAAGAACCCATGCGGAGTGAAAATGCGTGTGAATATTAGTTTTTAGCTGTTCTTATACATTGTACATCATGTAAGTAAAATCTCAGGAGGATCAAAAGTTCTGTAGTTTGAATTTTTGTAACGTCATGTGAAAATCAGCTGAATAAAAATAAACTTATTATCCCGTGCGTTACTTGGTGTTGGGTCGTACAATTTCTATTGGTTAAAATCTTCTGAAGTCTTTCAAAGTCGCACCTACACATTATTTGACAACAACAACAACAACAACAACAACAACAGCCGTTATTAAGCCATTTTCGAGTTCCCTAATTGTGCTTCTGTTTCAAAACGAGACTTTGTGCGAAACCTTTCATATGACGATGAGTCTGATTCACATGAAAATGTTCCTGTAGGTGAAACTCCTGTGAATGTTTTCGAACGAAGACTCTTTTTGACACTACTTTGGGACTGCTATAATTACTAACGTTCAAACATTATTCTAATGCATACTTTAGTTTGTTTGAGCTTCATGAGAATTAAATTCTTCATCCTGTTAACAATTAAAAGAGGAGAGGCCATGTAATGAGTTCTTGATGTGCGTCACAAAGCTGCAAAGATACACTTATGTCCACGTTTGGCGAATTTTGACATCTAACACGAAGTGACCCTTTATAAGTCTAAGACTTTGCTACCTATTTCTAACAATAAGGTTAGGGTAAAGGTTAGTGTTAGTTTTATCTTAGGGTAAATGCAGCTGTTAATCCTTACTTGAGGAGAAGCATTTGGGGGACACTTTGTGACATTAATATTGTCTGTATTCCGAGAAACGAGTGATGTTAAAGTTGGAGAGAAGAGCAAGGGGACACTTCGTGACGCTTATTGAAATTCGCGTGCATCTAATTAGGGTCAAACCTGGACATATCTCATATTATATGGTAACTATGCGTTAAATCGACGATATCAACGCTTTCTTATTTAGTTTAGAGACAATATCATGACAATATGTCATCATCATAGCGCTGTTCACCTTGCCAATACAAAAATATTAAGCACTTAATGACTGGCCACAAGGGAAACAGTGAGTTTTGTTTCCCTGAGACCCTCAACATCAAGGTCGAGGAGGAACAAAACTCACCGTTTCCCGACGGGCCAGTCGAGTAATGTCCAGGATTGAACGCAGCTACGAAAACTACGAAATTTACAAAAAATTCGCCATACCACTTACAAAATCAACAAAATTGATTCAAAAGGTTGCAGGAAGCCCTGTC
>JAHPZR010003207.1:0-17611 GCA_019787425.1 Platygyra sinensis | reverse complement strand
GTTATAGTAATTTAAAGACAGTTTCTAGCCGAAACGAGCATGTTTAGCAAAGGCTAATTTTGAATAATTAATTAAGCTTAAACATGTGGCGGTTTCACGATCACAGACAGTGCAGCGCGACAAAAATGTCGGTTTATAAATCGTTATCGGGAAAAATCTGCAGGAAAACTAGAAGAATAAATAGTTTACTAAATACTTGGAGCTATTTCTTACCTTAATCTCGCCTACCGTGATAAGAAATGGTAACATTGCTGCGGCCTCATAGCTTGTTCGAAACAATCTTGATGGTTGCCAGGCTACAAACAAAATCACGGACATAGGACTCCCAAGGTCGAGTGAGAGTGGCGGCCTTGTTTATTTATCTTAACTGTTACTGTTTGTTTGTTTGGTTGTCTGTTTGTTTTTTGCAATTGATTGTTTTTGGGTTTGGGTACTCCCAAAAAAGTAAGATGAAGTGATACTTTTATCCAGAAAATTGTTTTGGGCGGTAATTAATGTACCAGATTGACTTTTTGGTCCTCGAATTTGACCTAAATTTGGACGTGACGCGACATCGCCGTGGCGTATAATTTTAAAAATTTGTTAAAAAGTGGCTTCTCGGCTTAAAGTAATACCATATCAAGGGTATAGTACAAAAACCATACCCTATTTATGATCAAAATCAGCTAAAATCAATACCCTATTTATGACCAAAACAGCTGAAAAACCATACCCTTTGGGGCCGCACATACCTATATAGCCCATATAAGGGAGTACCCCCCGGGAGCGGCAGCCTTCTTTATTTATCTTAATTGTTACTATTTGTTTGGTTGTCTGTTTGTTTTTTGTAATTGATTGTTTTTATTTTTTTTCAATATAAATGTTTTAGTACATTTATGTCATTTTGTTTCGCATACCCAATTATCCTCTGTGCTTACCGCATGTCAACAAGCATGCGTCAGGATAACAGGTGTGCACTTCTTGGTATCATATTTCGCAGAATGTACGCACGCACGTGTTTTGAATCAACTCTGAACTGTCTTGTTTTAGCGTGATTATTGTTTTCTCGTGAAAAGCGTTGTATCCTTTGGCCTTTCAAATTAACGTCGGATTTGTTTTTACTTGTAAATAACATATGTAACTGCAGAATCCTGCATCTATATTAAAGTTAGAAATTGTAAATTTAATGGCTTCGTGTGGTTTTGCATACTTAATATTATTGTCGGGGGATCGTGTGGATCACTGAAGTGCAGATAATCCGGCAAATGTCAAGTGTGTGGTTGTGGGAAACTGTGCAAAGAGTACTTAAGGCCACCTTCGACATTTTCTGTATTTGAAGACTCTGCCTTAGACTGTGAATCGAAGCTCTTGCTTGCTCCGTTGGTAAGAGAGTATATATCACATTTATTGTCGTATCAATTGTATTGTAAGCTTAACGCAAAGTGATTTTGATTTTTGTAATTAGTGTTATAATCTGCACCTTAAACCTTCAATGCGAGAGCCACGCTGGGCCACACCTCGCAATAGGTAGCTGTGCATGCTGGCTGTGATACACTTGTCAACTGTCACGCATCATGCACTGTTGTCACGCACTATGTATGACTGTCACGCAAAAATCATGAAGCTGTCTGGAATGTCATAATGCAAGCCAGAGTATGTAGCCGAAGACAGGTTTATCTGCCATAATCAGAAATGTTAGATCCTCAAAACTAGAGGAAAAGGAAGAACGCACTCCGCAGGGGAAAGGGAGACCTTGAAGAGAGGGTAGGTAATTGAAAAGCGTGTACATAATTAAACTTCTCGCGGTATTACACTCTCGCAGTCCGGACAGATCTGCCACTCCACTGGTGTGTTTGTTCCTGTGGCGTCGCGTAAGTTTATAAAAATAATTAAAGAAATAAAATAAATACATAATAATAATAATAATAACAACAACAACAACAACAACAACAAAAAACAATAATAATAATAATAATAATAATAATAATAACTTAACTGATAATTAAAAACTAAGGGGAAGCTATTTACTCATTTACTCTGTTATAACATGCTGCAAGCCAGATTGTACAAGGGTTTATTGAGGTGTTTTGCTGGAGAGGTGGAGGCTAAAGCAATGTCTAAAATTTTTCACGAGCCACATATGAGCGCCAGCCCTCCTGGGCGTGTAGGCCCCTCGTGCGCGTTCCTACTAAAAAGTCCGATAAAACCCTTAATCAAAACTATAACAAAATTCTCGAACGTGATTGGCTATCAGCAGCTTGATTTAAGCATTAATAATACACATGAAAAAATTACTCGATTCTGATTGGCTGAGAGCAGTGCAGTTCAAGTGTAACTCCAGTGCAAAAAGTGTAACACCGGTGCAGAAAGTGTAACACCAGTGCAAATTGCACATTGTAATTCTGGATTCAGATTGGGAGAAAGACAATGATATAAGATATAAGACCGTAGGAAGGGATCCTGTAGTAGCTTACCTTGAGAAAGCTCACTCAAACATACTTTGCATCAAAACTTAAGAAAACTATCACGCTGGTATAAATTTCCTTCCATAGCCATAAGCCCAGCGAGACGTTTCTCAAAGACCCCAATTTGATTTTCCAAGAACGCAATGTTAATAAGATTCTATCAAGTTCCCGTTCTGTTGACTCAGCCAACAAAAACACTTAACTTGGTTCGTCAACAAATCTGTCTTTTTGTTGAATTAATGCATCACAAGAAGTTTCCTGGAGAGTAACTTAGTTTTCTGAGGAACGCACCTGAGGGGTCTACAGTGACGCGCCCAGGAGGGTTGGCGCTCATAGATGTGGCTCGTGGGAGATTTTTCGATTCACAGTCTAAGGAAGTCTCCAAATACAGAGAATTTCGAACTCTTTGCACAGCTTCCCACAACCATGCAGAAGCACAAGCACAGAAGATAATTAGTTATGCGAAACAAAATGACATAAATGTACTAAAACTTATATATTAAAAAAGTAAAAACAATCAATTGCAAAAAACAAACAGACAACCAAACAAACAAACAGTAACAGTTAAGATAAATAAACAAGGCCGCCACTCTCACTCGACCTTGGGAGTCCTGTGTCCGTGATTTTGTTTGTAGCCTGGCAACCGTCAAGATTGTTTCGAACAAGTTATGAAGCCGCAGCAATGTTACCATTTCTTATCACGGTAGGCGAGATTAAGGTAAGAAATAGCTCCAAGTATTTAGTAAACTATTTATTCTTCTAGTTTTCCTTCAGATTTTTCCCGACAACGATTTATGAACCGACATTTTTGTCGCGTGCATTGTCTGTGATCACGAACCGCCACATGTTTAAGCTTAATTAATTATTCAAAATTAGCCTTTGCTAAACATGCTCGTTTTCGGCTAGAAACTGTCTTTAAATTACTATAACTGATATCTGGAGGCTTAAAACAATTATTTTACCGGATTGAGACCCACAGGCAAACATTTCAGGGTCAACGCTCGAGATAATAATCGCGACATGAAAGGTCAAAATGTCAAGCGATTACCTCAAGTGCCAGGTTTCAAGATGCTGTCAAATTTTTGCGTTTTATTTACCCAAGCTAGATTTGCGATAAAAAGTAAGATGAAGTGATACTTTTATCCAAAAAAATTGTTTTGGGCGGTAAATTCATGTACCAGATTGACTTTTTGGTCCTCGAATTTGACCTAAATTTGGACGTGACGCGACATCGCCGTCGCGTATAATTTTAAAAATTTGTTAAAAATTCAGGTTCAAATTACATGTGGATCTGACAACACGAAATAAGTACTAAAACATTATATTTTAATAATATGGGTGAGCTTTTCCAGCCACGCACAATATTTTGGCTTGCCAGCCTTCGCAAAAAGTGCAATTTCAGGGCCGAGTTTGGCTCTTTTTGGGGCAAAATACAAAAGGCGGTCTGGAGAAGAAAATAAAAATCCAAACAACCTCAAAGTTACAGTTTTGAAACAAGTTAGTAAAAGCCTTCTTCCTGACAAATTTTCAGAAAATCGATTTTTTCTATCTTGCATAGGTATAGGTGATCTTTATAGCAAGTCGCTCTTAATTGATATTGGGCATCCATGTTATGATCAATTGACAGCTGTCAAAACAAGGTCTCTGCTATCCAGGATCACGTTACCATGTCGCGGGCTCAAGTGTACAACTCATCGAAGTCACATGTTTTTTTGAAGTTGACCGCTGACCAAGTGCTGGTTTTTGAATGGATCGCAGACTCATGTCAGGTTAACTTGTTGAAAACAGGGCAGGATTGTTCGGAAGCCGGTAAACACTAGCCCAGGATTAAAATTTATTCGAATTGTAACTTTTTCTTCTGTACAAATGTTTTTTTGCTCCTTTGTTTTGAGTATATGGTGATTATAAAACTCAAAACAGAAACTCAAACAGTAAATAGAAAACCTCACCGCAAAGTTACAAAACTCAAATCAGCATTCTACCTTTTCTTGGGTTAGCTCTATCGGGCACTGAACAACCCGGCTAAGGAGCTACGCTTTTAGGCTGGCCTAAATCTATAAATTAGAATTGACCACTAAAGATTTGAATGTGTAATTAATCGCGTAGCATTATGGGATGGCCTTCCAGACCCCCTCCACCCTTTACCATATGACCTTCAACAGTCTGTTTGTTGTAACTTACCTTCGTATTACAACTTAACACTCGTGCTACACTTTGTATGCAGTCATGACTGTTGCAGGAATTAAATATCAATAAAGCTGCACTTCTTTTTCAGAATTCAGTATTTTTCTTTCGACACGTTCTTTTAGAAGGCACAGTTGAAGGACTGCACAAATTAATGAACATCATATAGGTAGCTCGACACAAAAACTGGGCGAATAGACTCCATGACGAAAAAAATCATTTCAGTAGCATTTCAAAAGCCATTTGCTGTGAATTTACGAAGCGATTCTTACCTCTAAGTTCTTTCAGATCCTCTAATTGACCTCGTGCAGCTTGTGTAATATCCCCTAATTCTTTGCTTAGGTCATTTTTATGAGCCTCTGCAGACGCTATAGATTAATAACACAAAATTAATCAAACTTAAGCTTGAAAATATAAATTAATTAGTGGCTTTTTGGCGCTCATAACATTAAAAAGCCAAACGTTTCAATGGACATTTCATCCGTGGAATTAGCCGTTAACTGAGGCTATGTGGTTCACCTTTGGTGCCCAAGCACAGTGCCAGAGTATGATTATCGCATGGAGCTAATGTGAACACACTTTTTACCAAGTACTCACACCAGAACTCTGGCGTAGTGTCCGTGTCCAAGTACAAAGTCTCGACCTTGCACTTGGGCACTACATGGGATCTGAGTTCTTGGAGTATCCATCGTATGAACTTAACACCTTGAGCGTTCTAACATTTATACCCGTGACACGCTACATAAACTTCTATATAAAACTGCCACCGGCTTACGCTCTGTCACGTATAGAGCGGCTAATATCTGGAATAGCTTAGATAAAGCAACCTAGGATACTAAATCCCTAAAGACATTTAATGCTACCGTGGACAATTGGATAAAGGCCTGAACTCAGCTGAACAAATTAAATTACTTTGAACAGGGGCAAATGGATAAAACATTAACTCAGCAGAACAGAACGGCGTTGAAGAGGACCATTTCGATGAAGCTAAAGGCATGAACTCAGCTGAACAGAATGACATTGAAGAGGACCAAATGGATGACGGGATGAATTCAGCTGAACCATATGACACCTAAAGCTGAAATATTCCAGCTGACATTCCTTCGTAATGCTAATAATTAAAGATGCCCCAATGCATGATGAAATGGGAAGATGATCAAAATATGTCCCTGAGGGGGGTCTGTATTATTTTTAAATGACATTGAAGAGGGGCAAGTGAATAAAGACATGAACTCAGCTGAGCAAAGTGACTTCGAAGAGGGGCAAGTAGACAGTTGAACAGAATGACATCGAAGAGGAGCAAGTTGACAGTTGAACAAAAGCCGGTAGATGAAGGGATAAACTCAGCTGAACAAAATGACATTGAAGAGGAGTATGTGGATAAAGTAGACAAAACGACATTGAAGAGGAGCAAGTGGATGAGACCATGAACTCAGTTGAACAGAATGACACCGAAGAGAAAAAAGTGGATGAAGGCGTGACCTCAGCTGAACAGAATGACATTGAAGAGGAACAAGTGGATAAATGCATGAATTTAGCTGAACAGAAGTGATATTGAAGAGGAACGATCAATCAATCAATCAATCAATCATGATCAATCAATATGTTTAACGTGGTCGGTACACTTCGCTAAAAAAGCCAGTTAACAGGTACGCCACAAAAAATGACAAATGAAAAATGACATAAATGAGGAGCAAGTGGATGAGACCGATAACTATGTTGAACAGAATGACACTGAAAAGCAAAAAAGTGGATGAACGCGCGAACTAAGCTGAACAGAATGACTTTGAAGAGGAACAAGTGGATTAAGGTATGAACTCAGCTGAACGGAATTACATTGAAGAGGAACGCTACAAGTGTATAAATGCATGAATTTAGCTGAAGAGAAATGATACAGCAAAGGAAGAATCAGTCAATCAATCAATATGTTGAGCTTGATTAGTACGCTTAGCTAAAATGCTAGTTTACAGATACGACACGAAAAAAAAGAAATTAAAAAAGCCTTTTGCAGGTGTATAAATTTAAAATAAATAAAGATCAACAACTAACTAACATTAGAGTGCCTATGAAGTAAAAAATAATTGCTGCTTATTTGAAACGCCATTCAAAGTATAGAAGAATGGCGTTTATCGTTTTAGAATATATTTTTTTCGTTTAAAGATATTTACGTTTTTGTGAGTAGAGTGAAGACGTCATAAGTGGTTTCACTAAAACAGTACAACACTCAATCAAGAATATCTCTAGAAATATTAAAGCGGTGTTCTTCAAACTTGGCATCAGGACTGTACATCACAAAAGAAGCAAAATGACACCTGTCGTGCCATTGCCATGACAACAGTTATGCCGCTGGTCCTGTTTTAATTTGGACTAAAATTCCGAAATTTTAACCTAAACAAGGATCATCCACTCACAACAATCTAGTGTGTCGAGCTAGACCCTCTGTCCCACTTTAAAAGATTACAAATGAGGATATTTCGTTTTTCACAGAAAAAGACTGGAGCCGAGAGTGTTGCCATGGCAACAACATGGTAGGTGTCATTCTGTTTCTTTTGTGATGTACGTATATATTTTTGATTGAGTGTTGTATTGTTAGTGTTTTTGGGAGCCAGAGTGTCACAAATCTAACAGCTAGGAGGCCGAAAAATCGCCCAGTGAGGTAGTTATCGAGATCAGCTCGAAAACGGCGAGTGGTAGTGCCACAGTCACGACTAGCTTGCAGAAACAATCAATTGCCTTGACAAGATCGGCCAGCGTGCCATTTAAGAAACAAAAAACAAAACCAATTGAGCATAATCACTGTAAACTCAATCAGAAGGCGTACAAAGCCTCTTTTTGTTATCGAGCTAGTGTGCTCAAATACAAATTTGACAGTCACTGAGTTACGGCGAGCGTACCAAAACAATAGTCTTGCCAAAACAACAGTCAAATGCCTTGACAAATTCGGCCAGGGTGCGATAACTAACGAAAAAACACTTGAATATATTCAAATATATTCACTATAAACATAATCAGAGGGAATATAAAGCCTCTTTCCAATCGAGTTAGTGTGCTCGAAATCACAAATTTGATCGACGGACGAGTCACGAGTACCCTGCGAGCAGTTGGTTTCTCCTACGCCAAGGAGAAACCAACTGCTCGCAGGGTAAGTCACGAGTCACACAACATGTCGCTGTTTAATAGGTTGTGCCGTCGTTTGTGCTTTTCCATTAGCGTTCACAAAAGTGAAAAACAGTCTAAGCTCTGTTTGCCAGGAAGCCACTATCTGTTTAGCTTCTGGGAACGTAGCAAATCAATTTGGATAGTCTTCTTCCAAAATTTCAGGGCGCTTGCAACTGTAGCTTCGTTTGAAAGGTGCTCAGGTCTAAAGTCCACTTGCGCCGAAGTAACAGCTCACGAAAATTTATGTTTCTTGTATTGTTTATGTTGTTAGTGGTGTGACTAATTTCGATTTTTCACGTGGATATCACAATAACATTTTGAAAAACAAAGAAACACCAAAAAAAATATGTGAGCTTTGGATTGCTTTTTAAACAATTTTTCATTCTAAAAGATGGTCTGTACTCTGGTTACCTATTAATTTTTTTCTCGGCGCGCAACTATGCCAGTGTTTACTCGTTGGCACTCTACCGGCAGGTATTCCTAGTGACATAATCTCGGCTGAACAAAATCCATTGAAGAGGAGCAAGGGGATGATGGCATGTTCTCGGCTGAACAAATAGAAATTGAAGAGGAACAAGGGGATGATGGCATGAACTCAACGCATTGAAGAAGAGCAAGAGCATGATGGCATGTGATGCGGATGGCACGACAAGACGCCATTAACAATGCAACTCCAACCTCTTTATTCGAAAACTACTTCATGTAGGTAACACTGAATATGAAAGCACATGTCGAGCCAAATATGGCACAATCCATATTACGTAAGCTATACGTAACAGCATGATCTCTGCTGAACAAAATGACGTTGAAGAGGAGCAAGGGGTTGATGGCATGATCTCAGCTAAACAAAATGACATTGAGGAGGTCAGCAAGAGGTTGATGGCATGAACTCAACGCATTGAAGAGGAGTAAGGGGATGATCTCAGCTTATCTCAGCACGAACAGAATGACATTGAAGAAGAGCAAGGTGATGATGGCATGGACTCGGCTATGCAAATTGATATTGAAGAGGAGCAAGGGGACGATGGCATGATGTCAGCTGAACAAAATGACATTGAAGAAGTCAGCAAGGGGATAATGGCATGACCTCAACGCTAGGAGCAAGTGGATGGTGGCATGATCTCAGGTGAACAAAATGCAATTGAAGATAAGCAAGGGCATGATGGCATGGTCTCAGCTGAACAAAATGACATTGAAAAGGAACAGAGGGATGATGGCATAACCTCAACGCATTGAAGAGGTTCCAGGGGATGATGGCATGATCTCTGATGAACAAAATGGCATTGGAGAGAGAGCAAGGTGATGTTGGCATGATCTCAGCTGAACAAATTGACTTTGAAGAGGAGCAAGGGGATGATCTCAGCTGATCTCAGCTAAGCAGAATGGCATTGAAGAAGAGCAAGGTGATGATGGCATGAACTCGGCTATACAAATTGATATTGAATTGAAGAGGAACTAGTAGATGATTGCATGATCTCAGCTGTACAAAATGACCTTGAACAGGATCGGAGCAAGGGGATGATGACATGAATTCAACGCATTGAATTGGATCGAGGGGATCATGGCATGATCTCTGCTGAACAAAATGATATCGAGGAGGAGCAAGGGGATGCTGGCATTATCTCAGCTGACCAAAATGACATTGAAGAGGTCGGCAAGGTGATGATGGCATGATCTCAGGTAGGAGCAAGTGGATGATAACATAATCTCAGCTGAACAAAATGCCATTGAAGAGGAGCAAGGGAATGATGGCATGAATTCAATGCATTGAATTGGATCAAGGGGATCATGGCATGATCTCTGCTGAACAAAATGATATTGAGGAGGAGCAAGGGGATGCTGGCATTATCCCAGCTCAATAAAATGACATTGAAGAGGTCGGCAAGGGAATGATGACATGATCTCTGCTGAACAAATTGACATTGGAGAGGAGCAAGGAGATGATCTCAGCTGATCTCAGCTAAACAGAATGGCATTGAAGAAGAGCAAGGAGATGATGGCATGATCTCAGCTGAACAGAATGACATTTAAGAGGGGCAACTGGTTCTCTTGTTTTCCTTCCTCTACAAAAACCAACACCGCAAATTCCAATTCGATCTGGAAATGAGGGCCACAGGTTTATCAGCTTTGCTCTCAAATGTTACCCTCACTAAAAATAAGGCTGGTTGATTACAGAATGACACCACTGAATAGGAGTAAGGGATGATGGCGTGATTTCACCTGAACAGAATGACATTGAAGAGGCGCAAGGGGATGATGGCATGATTTCAGCTGAACAGAATGACACTGAAGAGGAACAAGGGGATGATCGCATGGTTTCAGCTGAATGAAACGACACTGAAGCGGAGCAAGGGGATGTTGGCATGGTCTCATCTAAACAAAATGACTTTGAAGAGGAGTGAAGGGATGATGGCATGATCTCAGCTGAACAAAACGATATTGGAGAGGAGCAACTGGATAAAGGCATTATCTCAGCTGAACCATATGACATCTAAAGCTGAAATATTCTAGCTAAAATTTTTCGTAATGCTAGTAATTAAAGATGTCCCTATGCATGATGAAATGGGAAGATCATCAAAAGATGTCTCTGAAGGGGGTTTTATTATAATTCATTTTCCTCATTGACACATCTTGCAAACCGTTATTTTCTTTTTTAAAATACTGGGAAGCTAGAGCTTGGTTGAGTTCCTTAGATGACAAGGTTGATATCAAAAATGTAAAATCTTGTCACCGTATTTATGCAGCTTTGAATATAAAGTACAATGTGCTTAACAGCTAAGAAGGCTCTCTCATATGTATTATGGATTATCAGGGGCTGTTTGGGAAAGGAATTCGCATAACATGAAATAGTGGACCAGTGGAAACTGGCCTAGCAGTCAACCGACAGTTGTCTTCAGATGTATTTACAGTCTTGTAATTACGCATATATCTTGATTGCACCTTGTTGTAATGCGGCTTCACTGATACTTGTTTACACCGAATCCATGTATGATTTCCATTTGAATTGTAACCAATAAGACACCACGTGGTACCACTTTAATCTGCACTCAGTTCAGTGTCTCTTGGTAAAGGGCAGAATAACTGCACATTGTCATCATTGCCAGAAATAATGGACATTTCACGCCCGTGATTAATTGTCAGCGGCATCTCATTTTCAAAATGGCGGACAAAAACTATCGCAGTCAGGGAGAGCGTGTTCCCTACGATATTTTAAATAATTTTAGCTCTGTGGATCTGTTTTACGAAGAAAAAAGCGAGAAAAAAGCATCTTCAAAAAAAAATTTAGGTATCTACCAGGGCGAGCGGCTGATAGCAAGGAAACAGGACGCAGATGTGCGTAAAACTTTACTTCACTAACACATGCATTCAGTCCCGTAGCTTTGAATAAACGTATCATTAACGAATGATAGTATCACTCCATCCTTTTAGGGAACCAAATTTCTTGTAAAATGGAAAGGGTACAGCTCATTTGAGAATACCTGAGAAGCTATACTTTGTGGGCCGGTGTGTTATAATTTTCCCGCGTTTTACTTCTATTAAAACCAAGCCTGGTATGCTATTCGAGGACTTTTAGAAGCCTGGAACCTAGTTTACAAACAAAATGGCGACTGGATGAAGTTTGGGTTTGCGAAGGGCGTATGGAAAACCCGGAAATCCGGAACCGGATCCGGAACCGGAACCGGATCCGGAACCGGAACCGGATCCGGAAACGGAACCGGTTCCGGAAACGGAACCGGAACCGGATCCGGAAAAATAAATGAATGCTTTAAGTTGGGAACTGTGATTGACATCAATACTCCTCCTCCCTTCTCTGCATTCCTGGCAAAATGGATGATAATACGCGGAGCCCTGTCAAGAAAAGTTACGAGTACAAAGAACATTGTAGTTATCATTCTTTTCAGTTAAACTGAGCTGCCATAACACTACTGGAAAAATGACCAGAAAAAATTCAGGCTTTAAACAGTATTCGAACCCACGGCCCTTGCGCCACCTGTGCAATGCTCTACCAACTGAGCTATCAAAGCCGCATGAGAGCGGTCGTGTCTGGGTTCGGCCCTTTACGTTTGTAGGTCGCGACAAGCCACCGGGGACTGATTGACCAGGGAGTTTTTTTATGGGTGTCACTACACAGAGTAACGAAATAACGAGTAACGAAGTAACCACAAACCTAGTAACAGAAAAAATTTCGAAGGGTTTAAAAGTCTCAAATCTTTTAAAAATATGTTGGATCGATTATAATCGGTTTTTTCTTTTTTCTTTTTTTTTTTTATACAACGTTTCGATGCAGGGGACCACGCAACTAATAATTAAACTGCTTGGCTTGTTACTGCCGGATCTCTTGATCAAGAAATGGTCGTACCAGACGTCACTCTTAGTGTTATAAAACCAAATTGATTGCAAGCCTGGTATTACCAGCCTTGCAATCAATTTCGTCTTTTTAGTATTGATATATAAAAATGAACTACAAAACCAATTCACAAACCAAGCTTGACGACCCATAAGCTCAGAACTTAAATAAAACATTGTGTCTAGATAACCGGCAGTTGGGGAGCAGGCTGCTAGCAGGCTAAAATTATTATAGAATTTCCACGGAAAAACTCATCAAATCTTTCTTAAAACTGTAGATATTTATTTAGGAATATCAAGCAATTTCAATTATAATTTTGGCTTTGCGGTAGAGGAAATTTTCAAGTTTGGGCATACTAGAAAATCTCGATGTTTCGACATTTTGAAAAAAATCGTACTCTGACTCCGTTGTCAACCGTCTACAAAAATTGAAGTTGGACCCTGTAAGAGTATTCGATATTTGTACAGAAATGCCAAGCGATTCTAAATTATGTTTTGCTTTTGTTGTCCACGAATTCTCTTAGCTTCGGCATATTATATTAAAAAACCTCGACGCATGGGCACGATTGTTCAAAAAACTCAGGGGCGGATCAAGGGAGGGTGCAGGGGATGCGCAACCCCACCCTGAGATAAAGCCTTCTTCTTCGCAATTGCTTTTAAAATTTGTTTACCTCTACGGTCAGTGATGTCATTCCTTAGAGGTGCACCCCCGCCTAACAAAACTCCTGGATCCGCCCCGTCCAAATTTCACGAATAATCAATACACTCAGCATCCACTAAATAGATCATTGAAACCTCCCGAGAGTGTTTCAGCATTTC
This sequence comes from Platygyra sinensis, assembly GCA_019787425.1. Taxonomy (NCBI): domain Eukaryota; kingdom Metazoa; phylum Cnidaria; class Anthozoa; order Scleractinia; family Merulinidae; genus Platygyra; species Platygyra sinensis. The sequence continues at coordinate 4,658 of JAHPZR010003207.1, read as the reverse complement.
CATCTATGGTCGGAAACACTAAGCGAGTTTTTACAATGTTAACGTTTTGATTTTGCACAACTTGTACGAACTTTGTGTGACTCAGGGGCACGATTTTTCAAAACCTATATACCCGGCCCGGCAGCCAGAAATTTTTAACACCTGCTCACATTTCAACCAATTTCCGCGGTGGTTTGTCTTGATCTACAAACAAAAGCAAACATGTTTTATATAATAAGAGCATCATCCTAAACTCAGTTTAACTGAAAAAATGATAACTACTTTTTTTTTGTACTCGTACCTTTTCTTAAATCATCATCCATCTTGCGAGGAATGTAGAGAAGGGAGGAGGAGTATTGATGTCAATCACACTTCCCAACTTAAAGCATTCATTTATTTGTCCGGTTCCGGTTCCGGATCCGGTTCCGGATTTCCGGGTTTTCCATACGCCCGTTTGCGAAGCTTTTCCTTTTGCCAGTCCAACCAAAATGGGTCGTTCACAAATATGGCCTCCATTACAGGACTTAAGCTGGAAAACTGAGAGAAATAATGGCCTGTGGAAGTATTTTGCAGTACAGAAATCATCCTTTTTATGGCTGTTTAGGAAAGATCTTACATCGCAGAAGTTATATCGAGTCGGGCAAATTTACTTCATTGAAGGGTTTATCCTCTAATCGACGAGTACTTCGCACGACTTCGGCAAGATTTTAAGACAATGTATGAAGAAATGGAGCGTACAACGAAGGATGAAAGTGGCAACTTCAGGAAGTAAGTAAACCTACTTTAAATTAGCCGTTTTTAATCTAGATGAGAAGGTTACAAGGTACTTATCATGTTTCGAGTCGGGCACCGGAGACCCGTAAGCTCACAATCGATATATTTGAACAAGTTTCCTTTTCTCCATACATTTTCTTATACGATTTCACAGCCATTATGGCCTGAGTGCGCACCCGCAACCGCCATCTTGACCCAAATTTCTGGCAATGTGAATTGAGGGCATTTTAAGTGTAGGCTACAAATAGTTGACATTATATAAATTGAACTTTCTAACTCTTTTCTGATTGGCCGAAAGCGTACAGTGAATTTTCCAAATCAGCGCCCATGACGTCATAACTGCAGATTATACATTAATCATGTCAAGGACACTCAAGGTCACCGGTAATCATGTCAAGTTCGCGCGCTTTGTGTTGCTTCCCGTCAGTAAAGAAGCAAAAAATGACTTCCATTATATTTTCGAAAATCTAGGTCTCTGGAAGGGTTATCAGCCTCGGCTTCGGCTTCGGCTGATAACCCTTACCTCGACCTTGATTACTCTGGAAATCACATTGACTGAGATGGTTCAAATCTAAATGTTTCCTATTACTGTTAAGATTATACAGTACTGTCTTCTGAAACCATATCTTTAATCTGTTTAATACAGCTTAAGTGCTCATGTTAACACTGATAAAGTTTATGATGCTGTTCATTGAAGTAAGACCAATAAGTTTAACCATTTCAGTGTCCTACAAAGAGATCGAAAAAGGATGTAAATGAAAATCCCAATTATAATTTACTTATGTTATTCTTCTTGTTTTCTAAGGCCCCGTCCACACTAATCCGTTTTCAAACGAAAACGGAGCTGTTTTGCTCCGTTTTCAAAAAGATTTGCGTCCACACTTATCGTTTTCATATCGTTTTCGCCCGTCCACACTACAGCGCCGTATCCGTTTTGAAAACGCTTTTATACCCTCAGTCCGCATGCTCAAATGAACTCGACGCATGCGCATTTCAATTTAGCGGCCGGTGAAATTGGCGCCATTCTTGATTCTGTCCGTAGCGTCTGTCCGCCATTTTGGATACTCACGGTCGAGTGGTCTGGCGCCCGGTCGTATCTATTTTGATGACGTCACCGTATTTAGATAGCATCGTTTTCTCCGTCCACACTAGAAAATAGCGTTTTTAAAAAGCATCGTTTTCAAATCGCTCCACTCTGGAAAGCGTTTTCGAATGGCTCCGTTTTCGGTGATCGTGTTCGGCGTTGTAGTGTGGACAATAGCCGTATCCGGAGCAAAACAGCTCCGTTTTCGTTTGTAAACGGATCAGTGTGGACGGGGCCTAAGTGTCAAGTTAGGTCGAGGAAAATCATTAACATACATAACGGTCAAGTCAATGACGTCACCAATTGTTATAACCTAGGTGTTCCTGCATACTTATTCGGTATAGGTATGCTAATCAGTGTCATTCTAATTTATAGATTTAGGCCAGCCTAAAAGCGTAGCTCTTAGCCGGGTTGTTCAGTGCCGATAGAGCTAACCCAAGAAAAGGTAAAATGCTGATTTGAGTTTTGTAACTTTGCGGTGAGGTTTTCTATTTACTGTTTGAGTTTCTGTTTTGAGTTTTATAATCACCATATACTCAAAACAAAGGAGCAAAAAAACATTTGTACAGAAGAAAAAGTTACAATTCGAATAAATTTTAATCCTGGGCTAGTGTTTACCGGCTTCCGAACAATCCTGCCCTGTTTTCAACAAGTTAACCTGACATGAGCCCGCGATCCATTCAAAAACCAGCACTTGGTCAGCGGTCAACTTAAACAAATGTGACTTCGATGAGCTGTACACTTGAGCCCGCGATATGGTCACGTGATACTATAACTGGTCAGCAGAGACCTTTTTTTGACAGCTGTCAATTGATCATAACATGGATGCCCAATATCAATTAAGAGCGACTTGCTATAAAGATCACCTATACCTATGCAAGATAGAAAAAATCGATTTTCTGAAAATTTGTCAGGAAGAAGGCTTTTACTAACTTGTTTCAAAACTGTAACTTTGAGGTTGTTTGGATTTTTATTTTCTTCTCCAGACCGCCTTTTGTATTTTGCCCCAAAAAGAGCCAAACTCGGCCCTGAAATTGCACTTTTTGCGAAGGCTGGCAAGCCAAAATATTGTGCGTGGCTGGAAAAGCTCACCCATATTATTAAAATATAATGTTTTAGTACTTATTTCGTGTTGTCAGATCCACATGTAATTTGAACCTGAATTTTTAACAAATTTTTAAAATTATACGCGACGGCGATGTCGCGTCACGTCCAAATTTAGGTCAAATTCGAGGACCAAAAAGTCAATCTGGTACATGAATTTACCGCCCAAAACAATTTTTTTGGATAAAAGTATCACTTCATCTTACTTTTTATCGCAAATCTAGCTTGGGTAAATAAAACGCAAAAATTTGACAGCATCTTGAAACCTGGCACTTGAGGTAATCGCTTGACATTTTGACCTTTCATGTCGCGATTATTATCTCGAGCGTTGACCCTGAAATGTTTGCCTGTGGGTCTCAATCCGGTAAAATAATTGTTTTAAGCCTCCAGATATCAGTTATAGTAATTTAAAGACAGTTTCTAGCCGAAAACGAGCATGTTTAGCAAAGGCTAATTTTGAATAATTAATTAAGCTTAAACATGTGGCGGTTCGTGATCACAGACAATGCACGCGACAAAAATGTCGGTTCATAAATCGTTGTCGGGAAAAATCTGAAGGAAAACTAGAAGAATAAATAGTTTACTAAATACTTGGAGCTATTTCTTACCTTAATCTCGCCTACCGTGATAAGAAATGGTAACATTGCTGCGGCTTCATAACTTGTTCGAAACAATCTTGACGGTTGCCAGGCTACAAACAAAATCACGGACACAGGACTCCCAAGGTCGAGTGAGAGTGGCGGCCTTGTTTATTTATCTTAACTGTTACTGTTTGTTTGTTTGGTTGTCTGTTTGTTTTTTGCAATTGATTGTTTTTACTTTTTTAATATATAAGTTTTAGTACATTTATGTCATTTTGTTTCGCATAACTAATTATCTTCTGTGCTTGTGCTTCTGCATGGTTGTGGGAAGCTGTGCAAAGAGTTCGAAATTCTCTGTATTTGGAGACTTCCTTAGACTGTGAATCGAAAAATCTCCCACGAGCCACATCTATGAGCGCCAACCCTCCTGGGCGCGTCACTGTAGACCCCTCAGGTGCGTTCCTCAGAAAACTAAGTTACTCTCCAGGAAACTTCTTGTGATGCATTAATTCAACAAAAAGACAGATTTGTTGACGAACCAAGTTAAGTGTTTTTGTTGGCTGAGTCAACAGAACGGGAACTTGATAGAATCTTATTAACATTGCGTTCTTGGAAAATCAAATTGGGGTCTTTGAGAAACGTCTCGCTGGGCTTATGGCTATGGAAGGAAATTTATACCAGCGTGATAGTTTTCTTAAGTTTTGATGCAAAGTATGTTTGAGTGAGCTTTCTCAAGGTAAGCTACTACAGGATCCCTTCCTACGGTCTTATATCTTATATCATTGTCTTTCTCCCAATCTGAATCCAGAATTACAATGTGCAATTTGCACTGGTGTTACACTTTCTGCACCGGTGTTACACTTTTTGCACTGGAGTTACACTTGAACTGCACTGCTCTCAGCCAATCAGAATCGAGTAATTTTTTCATGTGTATTATTAATGCTTAAATCAAGCTGCTGATAGCCAATCACGTTCGAGAATTTTGTTATAGTTTTGATTAAGGGTTTTATCGGACTTTTTAGTAGGAACGCGCACGAGGGGCCTACACGCCCAGGAGGGCTGGCGCTCATATGTGGCTCGTGAAAAATTTTAGACATTGCTTTAGCCTCCACCTCTCCAGCAAAACACCTCAATAA
>JAHPZR010003206.1:0-23310 GCA_019787425.1 Platygyra sinensis | reverse complement strand
AAAAAGAACATTTCTCTGACTCAATTAATCCAATTTTCAATAATTTAGTATTGGTAAACAGGATGCTATTTAATAATTTATACTAAAAAGGCCAGACATAAGTTTCACCTGCAACGTTATATGGGATTGAGAACACTTCCTGCAATGAGTATGAGAACTCTAAATCGGCTGATAGTACCGGTTTACTTAAACGAATAAACAGCATCTCATAGATCTAGGTTTCCTTTTCATCTCCGTAAAAATAAAAACTTGGTGACTCGGTCAGCCGGTGACTGTGATCTCTGCGTTACGCTTATCTTGTAAATGCTTCCCAATGGCTGATGACATGTGCTTTTCCATGCGTTGATGTACATAGCGGCAGGCTTGACCGACAAATTCTGAATCATAAAGACATCATTTAAAACTGCAAAACTTACGCAACGTGTCACAGCGCTAACAGACGAGCTCCTCACAAATAAAAAGAGTTCTTTATTTCCTCCAAAAAGTTTACAAAACCGTGCGGGATTTGAGATTAATTTATATTGTTTATGTTATGAAGTTTATTTCGGCGAGTGATTTCTTTAAATGCAACCAAGGCATGCGGCGAATGGCAAACACCTTTTAAGCTCCTGTCTGACTCAACCGCGCAATTAGACCTTTGGATATATTTCAAGGTGTTCTTTGTTATTTTTATTTCGTAACGCTAAGTGGCAGCATATATATCGCTTTCAGCATTCTCATGTGTTACATTTACCTACATTTATCTTCCTTGTAACTTGGAAATGACTTGAGAAGGGTAAAACAGTTGTTCGTTTTTATCGTTAAACGCCTAGCAACTTCGTATAAGAGTCAAAAAACACTAAAATATTATGGGGGCTGTACCGTGCTTATAAAACATAAAATTATTAATTGATATTACGCATTAACAGGGACGAGGCGGAAAATAGCGTGGGTTCATTGGGAATGGCTGTCTTCTAATTCTATTGTTTGCAGCATCGCGTCGTCTGCGCGTGTCTTCTCCGCTACTTTCTGAATCGTCGTCCATTGTATCATTAATACATGGAGTAGGTGCAAAAGTGGGAGTGTCCATAGGGGATGCCATTCGTCTTATTCTTTTAGCGCTCACTTCATTGCATCTAAAGAACAGATACAGCTTTTCGTCTGCTGCTAGGTAACCTGAGTGATACTTTCTTTTCCAACCCTTGAAACCACTTGGTGTTCCTACAGCTAGAACAAGTAATGCATAAATTAGTAATTCAACAATACCGAATAGTACGGTTTAGGCAAGCTCAATAGAAAACGTGTTTTTAAAAACAGAGGATGAGCTAGGAAAACTCCAAAATATTGGCTTGAATCCGATTAGCTGGCAAGGGCCTTAAAGATTCTGTTGAATTATTTTTGAGTTTTACCATCAGAGTAGGTACGAATTTTTTAAGAAACTGTTAACGCCAGGAAATTTCGTGGCATTATGATCATGTTTACAAAGCCTCGTCAAAACCAAATGTGATCCATGACCGAAAAAATAATCTAGCCATCCAATCAAAAATCGCGTTACAGTTATGTAAAAAAGTAACCAGCCGAGAAGGGTTTGAGTTGTGATTACTGAAGACTAGACAGTAACTGAACCTAACGATAACCATTATTGAACCGAGGTACAACTCAATCTCGCCAGTTAAGTTGTCATGAAATTGAGAAAACATTTTTCCTAACCCATTGAAGACAGACGCCTCAAGCAGTAGCCAAACTTAATAGCTTTGATGAGAAGGCGGGGACTGTCTTGTTGGATACTACCATCTCGTGTATATAAAGAACCATCTGGATCTTCAAAGCTGTTCTGCACCACACCTGAACCAGATTTAAAGCTTTCTTCAACTGACGAGGCATTAACTAGGACGACTCCAAAGGCTACAACTTGCAAAATTAAAACGGGATGCATCTGTAAAGGGAAAGAAAGAAAGAGCTCTAGAAACACATAACATGTGATTTAATCAAATGATAATTTAAAATCACTTTTCAAGTTAATTTTACACATCTGCAGAAATTATATTGACCATCTTTATGCTTTTATTGAATCTGCAAGAACGATTCAGTGTAGTATGAGGGCTATTAGACATGGCTTTATTTGTAAAAGAATGTATTAGCACCGTGAATACAGCGTCACAGAAAGCACTTGTCTCGATCTTTTTCGCTTGGGTGGTTTGTTTCTAATTTTAGAGCATGTGACTTGAGAATTCGTACATTCAAATTTTCAAATATTCGTGTAAATCTGAATTTACACGTGGCTTTATTGGGAAAACAAACCTCCCATGCTAGGAGGTCTGTCAATGATAAGCTAACTTGAACGACTAGAACCACTTTTCATCTCTAATTTTTAAATTTTTGTTTTCTTTCGTTAACAATATCACAAAAAGTTTGTTAACACGCCATCGTCACGCTTGGTGTTACTCCTCACACTTTGTGTTTACTTTGTTATATTTCATTGTCTATAGAATGAAACAACAATGAACTAACGAAGCGCTTCTATGGTACTAAAGAGAAGCACCAATATAATGTTGCTATATGCGTCATGATCATAATTTTATTACAATTAAGTAAACGTATGTAAAACGAGGTGAATATATGAGATTTATGTGCCCACAACTGGGACAAATTATTCGTAATGATCAAATATTAGACCACGACATTTGTTGACAAGTATTCCTGCATGACTGGTTTTAAAAACGTCAGTTTTTGTTTTGGATTAAATCAGTTATAACCGACTGCGAAATTTGCAATTATGTGAACGTACCCATACCTTCTCTGTACCAGCCAGTCTCGTTGTACATGTTCTTTAACAGATAATCTTTCTAGCTTTTGTATTTGAGCTATAGATCTGAAATTTAGCAGACATCATTTCTGTATTTTTGACCTTAAAACTGTCCTTTTTGTTTTTATTTGATGTAATCCTATATTTTATAATGATTTCAAATATTTAATGTAAGATATGTAGTGTTTATCTTACTATTATTGTTATTATTATTATTATGATGATGATGATGACGATGATGATGATGATTATTATTATAGCTGAGTAATTATTAATTTTGTAAAGCGTATGTGTGCATAATTGGTAAAGTCTAAATAATTACGGTTTTCGTGCCACGCTACGATAGCTCAGTTGGTTATTCTGTCAAGAATTACAAAGAATGCCATATGAGCTGTTGCCGTCTCCTACCAACACACTTAATTTCATTTAAAAATCATTATTATTATTAGTATTATTATTATTATTATTGTTGTTATTATTGTTATTATTGTTATTATTATTATTATTATTATTATTATTTCTCTCATTACATAAATTATCCAAGCAACTATGCATGCATTTGTAGGAATCTGAGATACCAAATAATTCTATTTAGTTAATCAAGATTTTGCATCAACATTGCGTCCAATACATCTTTGTTATTTATCACTCAATTTCCCTATGCAGAATGAAATGGTTTGCACTGAATGGAACATTAGAATTGCTACTTTGTGTTCAATAGGTAGTCCTAACTGATATTGTACCTTTGGTGACTATAAATACATTATGTAATCACCTTAAAATATCTGGTTATTGTCGATGATGCTTTGGAAATATCACAATGGTTTGTTAACTAACAATATCGTAAGAGATTTAGTATTTAGATGGCGCGTTGCTTCTCTCGCCTGTATCCTTACTTGTTTTATGCTTACGTTTCCAGCACTCTATACGTTGACGATACGGGACCACAAAAAGCAAAAAAAAAAAAAAGCGAACAACAAGTTCGTATTTTTAATTGACGTGCTGAAGGACTCTCCTCTCGACATGTTATTTTAAGGTTTGAGAATGTGAATGATTGCCAAAAGTCAATAAATCTTGTTGAGTTGCCTTCCCTCTTAATTTTCCTTCATCTTCGATTGTAACCAGCATAAAGATTGCAATGTTTCATTGAAAAGAAAGAACGCTTGTTTGATGGAAGGGTAATGAATCTTCTGTAAACGTACCTTAAAATACGATCCTTATTGAATAAAACGTTGGCAAGTCGTTTCCTCCGCGAAGCCCCTTTATGAGATAATGTGAATTATATGGCTCTTAGTTAGTGTTTATCTATAAAATATAACCCAATATCAACGACACTTATTCACACAAACCAGTATCGAAAAGTATGTTAAAAGCACATGCAGTTTGCGGCTTGATTGGTTGATAAATATATACCCCAAGCTGAGTTCGTGCTGATATGTAAACAAATGATGATGATGATGATGATATGTATCGGGAAGGAAGTAATACCGTGAAATAATTCTTTTCAAATAGGGCCATCTAACGATTGTGGAAGTGGATAACAACAGTGGAGACAATGACATTTGTAACCTTAAACAGATGGCCCTTATCAAACACACAGATTCTTCAATTACGAAGACATATTCCGCCCACCTTAAGTCGCCACAGTGAGCTTTGCATTCATCCCCAATGCGGCAAGAAAAATCAGACATGATCGCACAGTTGAGTGAGACCATGTACGACGACTTAAGCACTTTTCCAATACTGTTACTTGTGTCTTCTTCATTTGTATTTATTCTGAGCGTCGAAATCACAAAAAGCGCTACGTGTTTAATCTCTTTCAATTCAGAGACCTTTGCCCACTCAGTAAGTTTTCGTATTAGTTCTACTTCGATTATTTTAAATTGAATTATATTGTTTATTCAACTGAGATAAGCTTTCTAGTTTTTAAAAGCCAGTATCATTTTGCCTCGTCATAATTGGATTGCACGTTCTTCCCTGTAACTACATCTAAAATATAACAAGTCTGAGGTTTTGTAGAAAAATGTAAATCACAGATTTTGATTTGATGTCAAGCTAACGTTTGTGCTACTTCCACCGGTTTACTGTAATTCGGGCTTAATCCTCTCAGATAAGCCTAGGAAACACCATTCAAAATAGCATGGAAATCGAATGAAATAAAATGGCGGGCTGTAAGCTTACTGTGTTGTTAATAAGGATTATTTTCCCTATAGACTAGGGAAAATTCTAGCCTTTTGACTTAAGGTTATTCCTCACATTTGCACTGCGCATCCTTTCTGCGCATAATTTATGGCGTCATTTAGCGCGCCCTCGAGCACGCGCATATTAAAAACATGGCGGTTTGCCCTGATATTGAGCTCTGTCAGTTGGGAAATGGCTATAGCTCACCAACGAGCACGGGCACCCCAACTATCTTTTAGGACATTGGACTCAAATTTCGTAAGATAGTTAATCGTGTAATACCATTCCGATATTCAGAGTTGATATTTATGTTGCTTGATTAAAACATGAAAAGCTCGGGTTAATGACACCAATATTTGTCAAGCACTGAAGCTTTAGTGAACACATCAAATACAACGCTACATCGACTGCACATGGCGGACCTGATCCAAAAGCGCGTAAATCTGACGTAACAGAACGTAAAGAACACTATTGACGGACCCAGGCTCTTGCAGGGCGGGAGTACAAAATACACTATAATATTGTAAAGAACGATTGTCGGCTTGAAGTAAAATGTTCAACCATCATTCAGCCCTAATATAATTAAGTTGCCTTCACAGTGGAGTTTGTTAGCGGACACCATTATTTAGTAAAGATTTGTCCCAGTGAAAGTCTCTGCTGGTGTATACTCTAACAACAGTTGGAGCTAAATATTTATTTGTATTTTAATTGGAGACCAGTTAGAGCTGGAAAATGAGAAAATTAATAATACAAATTTATTTGAAAGAACGCTTTTTTCAGGAATACCCAACGACCATTTTTGACTAAATTGTTCCTACAATGTTGTAACCACTAATAGATTGTTTCTACGTCAATCTTCGTTAATATTTAACTTTCCTGGGAAAAAATTACCCGCTCTTCACTGCCAGCAAGCAAGAGTTTCAGAAAACAAAACTCCCAGCCAGCCATCGTGTAAGACGGGTGTTAACCAGCCAGCATAATTTAAAATGCGAAACGACACATATTGTCAGCCAGCGCATAAGGGACTTTGGAGTTTGCCAGCGAGCGGTGGCGTACGTTTTGAGCCAGCCAGCGAGGTTTCGATACATAATTTTTCGAAGGTACTATAAACATCAATAGAAATAAATACTAAAATAATAAATGTAAAAACAACAACAATAATAATAAGTAGTAATAACCAAAGGTTAGCAAATGCGGGCGAGGAATTTTTTTTTTGCCCATTTGAGGACTAAAAGATTTGGGGGCCTGTAGGACCCTATATGGAAAGGTCGGGTGATTTTGTTTGTCCATGAGCCCCTCCCCCAGGTTTTACTCGCTTTTTCCTCCATTTTGAAAGTAACAATAGAGTGATTTGACAAAATCTGTGAAACAGTAACACCAGAGCATTCCACGAGACACTAATCCCATTGTTTGCTTTCCTTAGATTTAGTAATATGCTGTAATTGTTGCTGTTTCACGGCGTAAATAAAAGCACTCTAGGTTATAGAGAATAAGTATTGATCGAGTCAAAATGATTGATTTAACGCAAGTGTGATTTATTTAAGACGGAATACGGCCGGGAAATGGTATACAACGCGACAACATGAACAGAAAAGTGGAATCCATGGATTGGTCGGCGCAGCTGCTATGCATGACCTTCACGTGATCCAAGGTCCAAATGTTACACGTGATGCGCGTGAGAAAATAGCATTCTTTGCATTCCATGCATTCGTGGCGGAAGACTCAAGATTTCAGCAAAATCGAGTCAGGGCCAAACTATACAACTGCGGCGCATTCGTTTGTAAAAGCAACGTTGAGATTAGGATTGCGGGCTCCTTTTGTCGCCCGCAATAATGAGAATCATAATAATAATAATAATGATAATGATAATGATAATGATAATGATAATGATAATGATAATGATAATGATAATGATAATGATAATGATAATGATAATAATAATAAAAATAAGCAGTACTCACAGTTTCTCGAAATAGAGGTCCTCGTTGAAATTTGAACTTGGGGAGTAGTTGCAGGGCGATGTTAACCATAACCATAACCATGAGACGTAAACACGTAACAACGCTATGAACGGTGAGCCAAAATTATCGACTGAGCTACAATGTCAGTATGGTTCTTTCCTCCCTCAGTATTGCACTATAACAATTCGGAATTTAAGCGAAATACGAATTGCAAAGTCATAGCATCAAATTTGCTGTTTCAATGAAATGGGACTGAATCCAGTCCACCCAGTCGTTAGGGTTAGGGTTTAAGTTTGAAGTTTCTAACAATAGCCATGGATCATTAATGACAACAAATAAGAGAGATTTCAAAGCTGTTGGCGCGAGATCGCGTTTCGAAATGAGTCTTAGAACAAAGATATTTTTTCTCTTACGGTTACCAGGAGAAAAACAAACTCTACAAACTAGACATTTTTTTATCTAGCTAGAGCCAGTGTTACAACATAAATTCCCAGCCAGCGTGGTGTTTATATAGTTTTCTAGCAAGCGCATGTGGCCAATGTTTAATTTCCCAGCCAGCGCTATTCTGCCCTGTAGAGCGGGTATTTTGTCGAGCGGCTCCGTTGGGTACTCCTGTTTTTTGTGCCTTTAAAATTCTTATTTTCTGATGGGACATAAATCTTCTCGTAGACATTCTTATTCTTCGGCCATTTCAACTTGAGTAAAAATAACAAACATGACTGGACGTTTCGTATGCTCCAATATATACATCTTCAGAAGTAACGGTTACCAAAACTACAGTTAAATTTAAACACGAAGACTAATACCAAATGAGGAAAGTAATGACAATGAAAAAGTAAATGAAAATAAGCAGACCTAGTTTCATTGTCATTACTTTCTTTATTTGGTATTAGCCTTCGTGTTTAAATTTAACTGTAGTTTTGGTAACCGATACTTCTGAAGATGTATTTTGGAGCCGTACGAAACGTCAAGTTCATAAATGAAAGTTTTTACAACATGCGTTATCTCGTTATGTTTAAAATCGCAGTTTGTTTGTTGCTTTTACTCCAGATGAATATTCTCTTCTGAGAAGACATGTTCCATAAACATGCCATCATATAGTTACGACATTTTAAACTCCTGTCTGGGCACCGAGGCTTATGTGAGATAAAAATAAACGATTTGATCATCTCTCAACAACATTGACGTCACCGCTAAATGTTAAAATAAACCTCCCAAGCTGAAGAGGTCTATTAATGATAAAGCACATTTTCATCTCAAGCTATTTATTTTTGTTTCCGTTCCATAATAACAGCACAAAAAGTTTGTTAACACGCCATTGTTAAGCTTGGTGTAACTCCTCACACTTTGTTTTTACCCTTTTTCATATTTCATTCTTTATAGAATAATATAACTAGTAATAGTTATCACTAAAGCTGCCCCCGCTTTCTTTTATTTCTGCTCATTGAAACAAAAATATTGAACGTTATTGTTCTAGTCGGATACTAAAAAAAAACAATTGTCTTGATATGAACTCTTTTTTATATAAGAATATATTTTGACGTGACATCTTGGCCTCGCTGCGAAAAGTGGTGTCCAGAGCACATGCACAATGTGCTGAACGCGATCCAGATCCAGAAACCAAACACTTGTATTTGATAGCCTAATAAATTCTAAATAAAACGAAAATGCCATAAGCTATAATGTAAGAATAATACAAGAATATTTTCAGCCTAAAATCGGCAGAAAAATAAGAATATTCAGTCTGGGCCGGAAAAATAACATCCTTAGAAAAGAAAAGAGTGTACGAGCATACGAGCAAACGTATCTCGAAAGCACAACAGAGGTGAAATGTAAACAAAAGTATCGCGTTACAGTCGCCATATATGCAAATTAGAGTCAAGCTTTTTGTCCTCAATGAAAACGCCGCAAAACATTTACATTTGGATCCCTGCCGTAAGATTACTCAGTGAAAATAAGCCATCCAAATAAACGAGATGCCAAAGGAATATTTCAAACTTTATTCCTCCAGAGCTAACATTTGAGAGAACCTAAAACATATCTTGCAATATCAAGAGAAAAAAACTGGCAAAAAAAACAGAGGTGTCAAACTCTGCAAATTACAAGCGGATAACAGCGGAAGCCACACAGAAATATGACCTCTAACGGCTTTACTCTGACGAAATGTCTCCCTGAAAACACAGGATTAGTGCTTAGCGAAATATTCAAAGATCCTCCGATCGTACCATACAAAAGGGGCAAAACTTCCTAAGCGGCTACTACACGTGAATGGGAGTCGCGCAGGCCTGTCACCTTATTGTTATCCTTGGGTAATTCTGACGATCGGAAGGTACTATACTGATTTAGCTATTTAGTCGCAAATGAACCACACTGGCCTCGAATTTCGATCTAGTATACTTCAGGACTCTCTGAGCTGTTTTTCCCCCAAAATCCATCTTCAGGATCTCTGAAAGCGTTTTCAATTTGTTTTAGATCATAATCTCGGCCATTTCGAAGCGAGCTAATTTAATCGAGCTGAAATAGTAATGGAGGCCGGCAAATACAAACGCTTTTCAGGGACGCTTGAACTCGAGATCTAAACCAAGGACAAAGCTCGTGGCAAAGACGCCGATCCCGCAAGTCCTCGCGCCCGTGTCCCTTTGCTGGCCTCCCATGAGCGTTTGCGGGAAAAACGTCGATCCCTTGCGGGCGTGCAAGCGATCAAATCGAGATTTTTTGCGGCTATATACCGGAAATACCTACATTCTCTCTTCTTCTCTCTCTATTACGCGGGGAGTCCTAAGGTGCCTCCTCGGGTTTTTGGCCCTCTGGGGCCAAAAACCCTGCGGGGGCAACAATAAACAAAGTATTTTCACGCCTTTATTTGAAGCGCTTCTATGGTACAAAATACAAACACCAATATAATATCGTTATTATATCCACAAAATGACATTTGTTTAGTTACGAAGTATATTTTAAGATGTTTCTATTTGCATAAGTTTTCTTGGAAACCGTTGAAAAATTGAAAAAAGTCAAATACAAGAGAGAAAGAGACAAATATGACTAATTTCAATGATAATCAAAACATCAACTGAAATGCATTTGACTTCATTTTTTGGGGAAAGGAGAGTAATATTAGATATAGTGGCATCTGGCTATAATTAGATAAGGAAAAGAAATAGTCAACGAGAGGCAAGTGTGGCCAGTAGAAATCCGTGAAAAAGCACAGATAGGAACTTTGTTCAAACATTCTTATTAATGAGGCTTAGATACATCTGTCAGATTTATTAACGCTTTGTAGCCCAGTTATAAGATAATAACATTTAAAACCACTACAAAATAGAATTCATAGAATGTCACCCAATATAAACTAGGCATATTGACATCACCCAACCCTCCCCCCCTCAGAAAATAAATACAATCCCCCCGCTAATAGTTCATGGTTGGTCGCAAAATATTGCTATATTGCCTTTCTTTGTAAATGTTTGTACCCCGGGTGATTATATATATGGCAATTATGCGCCCCAAACTGCTGATGCTACAATGAGCGACAAAAGCGTTGACACACTTCGCAGTAGAATTCGATTTCCGAGCATTGCTGGTTTTTGTATATCTAAGACTGCACACACCACAGCGCCTACACATCATTGAATCGAGGGGTCGGGGATATTAGAGAATTAACACTAGATACAAATAAAATAGAATAAGAGGTTAAATATCAAAAAGCGTTATTTACTAAAAATATCAAACTACTATTGTCGCCCATTGTCTGGGGTCTCTCTTTGTAGACTGTGGCGATTTCCGTTATATTTCCAAGCTCCAGCAAGTTTATTTTGACAAAATCTACTAAATGTGTGGTTCAGAGTGATTTGAGACTATCGAAACAAAATTCCATACAAAGACGAAGCCTAGTCTATCCCGTAAATAAATTGAGCCATATTTCGCCCTCATGGTGGTGTTTATTGCCACGTTTAACTTTAAAGGACGTTCGCGTCCAAAACTTCCCACGTACAGATTTTTTTGAAACTTTAACTGCAGGTAGAAAATGGTAAGATTAGATTAAAAACGATCGGGGGTCACCGAACTCGTATTGAAGGTAAGGTGTATCACAGACCATAGCATTTCTAGGATTTTCAGTCACTCGAGGCGATTCTGGCCGGATTCATCACTATCGGCATGTATTTAAGTTGAAGAATCATATCTAAGTTATGTGTGTTTAACGCAGCATATATAGGCCTATCTGATAGATCTTTGCTACATATCTCATTAGATCAGATAGAATTAGCCTAAAAATAAGCAACTTCTAAGTCACGCACACCTGTATCCATGTACTAATTCGACCCTATAGTATATTTGAAATAATTAAAACTTACCACGTACATTTTATTTTTTGTTTTTAGTATGATGGATAGAATAAGAAAAGGAAGTGATCTGCACGCAGAAAAAATAGTGGGCTCACCGAGCGTCCAACAGAAATATTCGCACACCAAGTTAACGCAAAGGTCATTAGCTTTATATTTTGTTGACTTTCGACTCGTTGCGCTTAAAGGGTTCAAACAGTGTCTACCTCCCTTTCATTCAACACAATTATCACTATGACAAAATAGCTACAAATATCCTTTGTCCAGGCGTCATATTTTGACGAAAAGCCAGAAATTGTAACGTTCTATAGCCAAATTGTCACTATGTCTGATTTCAAAGCAATGGTTTGCCATTGTAGATGACCTCATAATGACGTCACAGTGGCGCGAGCGTATCATTTGATGACGGCATTGTAGCGAGCCCATAAAACTTGATATCAACTGATGGTTTAAGAGCTTTTCAACTTTTTCTGCGCGAATTTCCAACGGTTTCTCATTGGTTAACTATTTATATTTTTATAGAAAAGTTAATTAAAATCGAGACACCTGCCAAGCGTTCATGCTCATGCGGACGACACGCAGTTGTATTTAGAGTTTAAACCTGGCTGTGTCTCGGGTACCGAGGATGCCATTGCTGCTATGGAACGGTGTGTAAATGAGATAAGGACCTGGATGCTGTGCGACAAACTGATGATTAATGATGGCAAGACAGAGGTAATAATAATAGACAACCGTCAGCAACTATCCAAGGTTCATATTGACTCGCTTGCAGTAGGGGACGCTCAAGTGTCGCCTGTTCAGTCGATCAAGAACTTAGGGACATGGATAGATAGTAACATGTGTCTTAGGATTCCAAGGTAACCTGGTAATTTTCAGATATGATCTGGCCGCATAATTTATTTTTTTATAATAAATTTTCACAACGCGGGAACATTGTTCGCTTATATGTAATAGAGACTTCGACTTCGAATGAACCCGTCATCGGTCATTGAAAACGGGCACAAAACGAGATTTGCCTCCCGAATTTAATAGAAGATATGGTGTTTCTCCCGACGCATTTGTGCAAAATTGATCCAGTTTTCAGTCGAATTTTCCTCGCGGAGTTAAAGAAGGCGCGCTGGTTTTCTTTTCGCGGGAAGAACAACAAAGAAGCTGCCCCTGGATTTACGCCCGGGGGGGGGGGGGGAGGGCACTCCCAGAAAAATTCGGTGGGGGTGTGCGGCCCGCTCCCCAAAACCCTTACCCTATTTATGACCAAAATCTGCGATATTCCCTACCCTATTTATGACCTGACCAAAAATTCGAAACCTATTTATGACCTGAACCTTGCATCAAAATCCTGTTTCAGACGTGCGTTATAATTGGATCCCTAGCTCAGACCAAAGTTAAATTACCGTAAACATAATTTGTGAAGGACTTTTGTTAATTTTATTTTGGTTTCTTAAAAATATACCCATATTGAGGCTAGAGTACAAAAACCATACCCTATTTATGACCAAAATGGCCAAAATCAACCGAAATTGATACCCTATTTATGACTAAAACGGCTGAAAAACCATACCCTTTGGGGCCGCACATACCTATATAGCCCATATAAGGGAGTACCCCCCCGGGGATTTACATTTGGATCCGTTGTTGCTGAAACCATTTTAAAAACAGTTGTTGAAAACCAAACAAAACCGACAACCGCGATTGGCTTGTACATGAATTCAATCACCTGAGAACGACAGAGAGAACCAGAAAGTGTCTTCAGCTAGCGCTAGCCGTGACCAACCTCGTAGAGCATCAAATCAAGACAAGAAGACGAAGGTACCAAGTTATATCATTAGATTAATCTTTTATTTATATCATAACTTACACGGATTGTCGTGCTTTTAGATTGTATGGGGACTAGATAGGTACTAAAAATCACTATTTTCATTTGTGAGTTAGGCCCTATACTGAGTCCATCGTACACTAGTTTTAATTTCTGGAAGACAATTATGTCGGATACATAGAAAATCCGTATAGGTACATATTATAAATACTCTCTGGTTTGCCCACGCTAACGTCCACGTAGTATTTTGACGTATTTTCTGGTTCACCCAGGCTGAAGACCATGCAATAAAGTTGCTGATGAGTGCTTCAAGATATGTAACAAAATCGTCAAAGTTATTTTTCCGACTTGCGTGATGTACATTATAGGAACATGTTACATATCCTTTCAGGTTCACCCAGGCCCACGAGTAATTCGAGATATGTAACAAAATCGTCATAGTGATTTTTCCGTCGTGCGTGACATTATAGGAACATGTTAAATATCCTTTCTGGTTCACCCACTGCAGGCTGAAGTCCATGCAATGCAGTTGCTGGTGCTTCAAGATATGTAACAGAAACCGTCAAAGTTTTTTTTCGTCGTGCGTGGCATTATAGGAACATGCTGTGGTGGGTTCTGGTTCACCCAGTCTGAAGTCCATGCAGTACAGTTGCTGAGTACTTCTGGATATGTAACAAACTCGTGATAGTGATTTTTCCTTCGTGTAGTTTCCAGAATCGCTTCGCATTACTTGAAAACAATAAGATTATGAGCTCGTGATTTCTATCACGCATAGTAATCGTGAGCGTAACCTCTTGAGAGGTTTTTGAAAATCTCGTTGCAATAAATTTTGAGAATTTCTGACTGCATAACATAAACTGATTTTCAAAGTGTCTGTACACATGATGCGTTTTGTGGAACACAAACGATCACTGTCGAGGATATGATTACACTGGAATGTTACAAGCCACTGGTATCCCGTGGAGATGTAGAACTAGAAGTTTTTCATCTCCACGGGATCCAAGGTCTGTTTTTGGTTGCTAAGAACGTCTGGCTCGTTATGCTACAACATACACTGTATATGTAATGGAAATAATAAAATAAAATTTGTAATAAATTAATATTAGAATTTGGTATCTTTGTAAATACTATATGCTATAAAATTCGTTATGCTCAGAATAAAATTAGAGGATGAGTCTTATCCCCTTGAACAGGAGCCCGTGCCTTGAATAAGAATTCTATAATACAATAAAAAGTGCATTCACACGTAGTAGTAAGTGTTAAAACTTTAAAACTGTCACACATAACAGCAACATTAACATTGCCATCGGTACTTTTAACAAAAATTAAGAACCACGAAGTATGGTTTTCATTGGCAGCGAGTCTACCTGCAACATACAGTGTACCCTGTGTATTCCATAAACAGTTTCGATATTTAACTGTTCAACATATAAAATTTATAGTAAAAATATAAATATTAGAATTTGGTATCTTTGTAAACATGCTATAAAATTATTTCTGCCCACAATAAAATTAGAGTATTGGTCTTATCGCCTTGAATAATGATTCTATAATAAAATGAAAAAGTGCATTTACATGTAGTGGTAGCGTTAAAACTTTAACTCTTACCAACATAAACTAGTCAACAATATAAACAGCAACACTGCCACTGGTACTTTTAACAAACATTAAGAACCACAAAGTGTGGTTTTCATTGGCAGGCAGACTATCTTCGCTCTAGGACATACTCGACTGAGCAAAACTGTTAAGGTTTACGTGTCGCTACCGTAAAACCACATAAGAGAGTTTGTGTTGGCCTGTCTATTAACTTTCAAAAGGTAAATCGCTCAAAGACAAACTCGCCAGAACAAACTTTAGAGGCTTACGTGCCACTACCGTAAAACCACATAGGGGAGTTTGTGTTGCCCTGTCTATGATGTTTTCAAAAAGCAATATTTGTCTGAAAAAAAAATTCGTGCAGAGGGTTTCACCTGAAAAAAAAATTCCTGCACAAGCCGTGAGCGAAAAAAAAAATTCGTGCAAGCTGAAAATTCCCCTCCCCCCCCATCACTTTTCTAATGGTCCGTCCCTAAAAATAGCAAGCATCTCGTGGGAGCGATTTACTCCCATATGAAAAACAAAAGTGTCAAATTACCATTTGTAACTAAAAATAGCAAGCATCTCGTGGGAACGATTTACTCCCATATGAAAAACAAAAGTGTCAAATTACCATTTGTAACTAAAAATAGCAAGCATCTCGTGGGAACGATTTACTCCCATATGAAAAACAAAAGTGTCAAATTACCATTTGTAACTAAAAATAGCAAGCATCTCGTGGGAACGATTTACTCCCATATGAAAAACAAAAGTGTCAAGTTACCATTTGTAACTAAAAATAGCAAGCATCTCGTGGGAACGATTTACTCCCATATGAAAAACAAAAGGGTCAAGTTACCATTTGTAACTAAAAATAGCAAGCATCTCGTGGGAACGATTTACTCCCATATGAAAAACAAAAGTGTCAAATTACCATTTGTAACTAAAAATAGCAAGCATCTCGTGGGAGCGATTTACTCCCATATGAAAAACAAAAGTGTCAAATTACCATTTGTAACTAAAAATAGCAAGCATCTCGTGGGAGCGATTTACTCCCATATGAAAAACAAAAGTGTCAAATTACCATTTGTAACTAAAAATAGCAAGCATCTCGTGGGAGCGATTTACTCCCATATGAAAAACAAAAGTGTCAAATTACCATTTGTAACTAAAAATAGCAAGCATCTCGTGGGAACAATTTACTCCCATATGAAAAACAAAAGGGTCAAGTTACCATTTGTAACTAAAAATTGCAAGCATCTCGTGGGAACGATTTACTCCCATATGAAAAACAAAAGTGTCAAATTACCATTTGTAACTAAAAATAGCAAGCATCTCGTGGGAACGATTTACTCCCATATGAAAAACAAAAGGGTCAAGTTACCATTTGTAACTAAAAATTGCAAGCATCTCGTGGGAGCAAGTGGTGACGATGTGTTAGCTCTAATTGAATTTACTCCCTTGTGAAAAACAAAAGTGTCAAATTACCCTCTGTAACTAAAAATTAAAATATCTCCCTATATTTGCATGCAACAAGAACAAAACAATCGTTAACTGTACCTATTGTAAACGTTTGAACTCTTTCAAATCAAAATAGTGCCGTCTCCTCTAAAACATTTCCTAAGACCTAGAAGCAACGATGAGTGACGTCTAATTGAATTTACTCCTTGTGAAAAACAAAAATATCAAGTTACCTTTGTAACTAAAAATAAAAGCATCTCGTTCATTTGCATACAACTAGCTCACGCAATGTTTCAAACCTCAAGGCTCATCTCGTCCATAACTAAAATCCTCAGCCTAACCCACAGAAAATGCCGAAGTAAACCCAATATATGAATACTTCCTCCTCTTTTATAGAAGAATAAATATGGCCGTTCTGAACTGTATCAGGATCAAATCTTCTCATATACCATTTACCTTTAAAACAAGAAATTTGATTGGCTGTTTATAGTAGATCCGATCTGATTGGTGTGATATACATACATCTCTCACTCACTGACTCACTGATTCACTGACTCACTGACTCGACTGATCCATTGACCCGTCCATAACATACTCGACGCGCCAACTACAGTAAGAGGTATTTTTTTTACAAAAAAATAACTCAAAAATGAATTTCAGACAAAAACAAAATTGATATTTATCATACTGGTTTGAGAATGTTTAAATAATTTTAAACAAATGGCAATAGTGTATTAATTTGATAGTTGCAAAATAATTCAAATGTAAATTTTTATTTTGTTTACAGAATTTGACCTCCACTTTCCAGCCTTTGGAAGGAATTCCTTTCTGGAACACAAAAGTATTTCATTTAACTTGGAAGAAAACAGGATTGGCTTAACCTTCCAAACAAGCGTAAGTGATGGACTGCTTCTCTTTGCAGTGGACCGCAAAGAACAGGGCGAATTTATTCAGTTGCGTGTACATTGTGGGTGGTTATCTGGAGTTCAGATTTGATCCTGGTGACAGCTAATTGTACATCCAAAGTAACAAAACAGTTGATACTGGTGACACAGTTACAGCAACAGCCACGTAAGTTTGGTTACAAGCCCCTTTCAATAAGAGTTGAAGTACATGTAATGTACCTGGTTTAGTACTGGCAGATAGTAACAAGAGAACTCTCTAAGTTGCATTCTCTTTCTAACCCCTACCCCGTTCTTCCCCTGAAGATATAGATGGGTCATTAACATACGACAAGTCATTGAATTCTTAACAGACTTGTCTTGTAGTAAGGTAGATGTAAGTCTGTGTCAAGCTAACATGATCCATACCACTAGTACTTACATGTATCCCATATGTAATATACATGTATCAAACACGAGAGACAGTATTTAATCGGGATATCTAAACACTGAGAAGAGAGTTGACTGACTCCACTTATCACTACTCATGATGAATTCGGCAGTGCTGATCCTAGCAGTATGCAGGACACCTGTCACATATGAACTCAATAAAATGACCTTGCTCTCCATGAGTTCTCGTAGCTCAGTGGATAGAGCGCCCGCCCGTATTCGAGAGGTCATGGGTTTGATTCCTGTCGGGGACTCAGATTTTTCTTTGTCCCATGCTCGTGTCATTTTGAATATTTCATATTTCACATTTAATTACCGAGCTCAAAATTCACCATTGTCATTCACTTATCATTGTCAATGTTTTTACAATGGACTGAGTAACATTATAAATGCATTTAGAACCATTGTCAACGTGTTGTAATGCATTATCAACGCATTTAAAATGCAGTGAAAATGCTAACAACGCTATTTTCGTTAAGCCCAGTTTTCCCAAATAGGGTCACAAATATTTTTCGACAAATGCAATCATAGCTTTATGTCATGCACCGCCATAACTCTGAAATTCAAAATGCTCTCTGGCTACCAGACAAATCACGCTATGGAGCTGTAAAATTGTAAACAGATATGAATATACCATCTCTTCAAGCCATCTGATAGGGTGCGGAAAAAAATGGAAAATTATGCGGAAATTTTCGGCAATATTATGCGGAAGAAAGTGATGATTATGCGGAAAAGACGCCAGATTATGCGGAAATTTCTAAAATTAATACAGTTGTTCCGTTGGCTTTTTAAAACGTATAAAATACACGTTAATGTCTTTCCTTCATGACATGTTTGACCTTTTGCTGCCATTCGTGGACATGTATTTCTTCGTTTAACGCAGTTTTTCCATAGTTTTTTCTCTGAAGCTTAGTAACCAGGCATTGAATCGGACGAGGAAAACTAGATCCCAGGCTCATCACCAGAAAATGCATGGAACGCCTGGAGGCTTAAAATTGTTTACGAACAAAAAGGCGTGTTTTGGTCGCTGTTTTGGGTGAATAACTTCTTCAAAACGATCAATCTCTTTGCTATTTTTGCTTCTGAGGATGACAAGCAGTTGCTTTCTCGCTTATACATGTATGTGGCAATTTTCTTGTTTTGTGCGGAAAAATGCCCCAAGGATGCGGAGGATGCGGAAGTAGGCGAATTATGCGGATCCGCACCACCGCATCCTGTCAGATGCCCTGTCTCTTATACTTTATGAGGATAAAAACTTTTGGGGATCTTTTTATTTTTTGGATTTTAGAAAGCGGTGATGTCACGTGAAAACGATCTATACTGTTTTCTCAGTGAATTGTAGCAAGACTGCCAGATACTGGCCCTGCTTGTTGAAACTAGAACAGAAAAAAATACTTAATTGCTGTAAAGTGGTAAGCTGATTTAAGGAAACTGGTAGATTCTATCAGAGATGTTTGATGACCAGAAGCTAAAAAGCAAAAGACTAAACTGTATCGCAGTGAAGTCCAGTATGGTAAATGTTACACGGTAAATGTTTTGTTTTCATTACATGTACATGCATTTTTAATGTTTTGTTCTCAGTACACTCACTTAATGAGTTCCAGTTGAACGTCTGTGCATGATGGCTAGTTGCTAGGGCTTTCCTCCCACAAGGTTATTAAATTCAATTTTTGGCTCATAGAGAAGAACTTTATATTTTTAATCAAGCATTAGACATTAGAACATCTTAATTGGAGGCAGTTTTTCTTTATATTTTTACCACTGTAAAGGTATATACTGAACGCAAATATGGCAGACCACTCGGTCGGCACCCGAGACAAGCTACATGAAAGCGAGGTTAGTCAGTCTGATGTTTTGCTTACACAATGCTTCCTCAGAAAACTCTTGCTTTGTTGTCGATATGTTCTGTTTTATTTCGCTGTGGCTACGGGTTGCTGTGCTTCTGAATGCGATGAGAAGGGATAAAAATCTTCCATCGGTCAGTTCTAAGAGATAACAGTAGATCAATGCAATTAGTTGAGATGAAGAAGAGGAGTTCGCTGAGTTTGCAATCGCCGCGGTAACTTAGGGACGATCGCGCGAAAATTTCCAGTCGATAGATTTTTTTTAATTTTTACTGCAGGCAAATAATGAGTTACTTGTGCCAGAAATGCAAAACAAATTGGGGATCACCGTCTTCGTTTCAGAGATAAAGCGTGTAGTAAACTATACTGATTTCGGAAAATTGTCCCATATGATTGGGCATGGTCTACAGGCGTATAATAGTTAAAAATATCAGAGGTGAGTCAATGGAGGCAAACGATCTTAGACATATTTTGTAGAAGTAGGTCTGTTGCGTGAGTAATGCCAAATGTTACTAACGTTTTCACAAAATTTAACCTTTTAAGAGACATCTGAAACTGCCACGTGAAAACCCCATCTCAATCGGATATTAAAAATGGCCTAGAATTGCAGGTAATTAAAGAAATTCAAATTTCCCGCTACATGACCATATATGGTCAAAATTAAGTAGCCTGCGAACGCAGACGTATTTCCGGCTGTCGTGTCTCCGCCGAAAATAACGTCTGCGAACTCGAGCCACGAGAACGATTTCTATGACGTCAGCTCTTATAAACCAATCACATTTCACCTTGCATATCCGAAGAGGTGACACGCAGAAATCGTGCGTGGAATCCTCGCAAACGCGTGTTAAAAAATGGCGGAGGACGCGTTCAGGAAAGTATGCGAAGTTTTCGGGTTTGATGGCCTTAATAAGCATCAAGAGGAAGCCTTGCAATCTGTTTTTGAATCGAAGAGCGATGTTTTTGTAAATCTTCCAACTGGATTTGGAAAGTCTGTTGTATTTCAGGCATTGCCCATTGTGTATTCTTGTATGGATCCAACTCGTGAGAAGAACATTGTACTCGTTGTTTCGCCGCTAATTAACCTTATGAAGGACCAAGTCAGCCGCTTAAATTCACGTGGAATAAGCGCAATATCACTCAGTGATGTCAGCTCCGAGTTAGAGATCAAAGCAGTTGAAAATGGAAGTTATTCCATCGTTTACGGTTCACCAGAGTCTTGGTTAGGTGAGACAAAATGGCGAAAAATGTTGTCAAGCGATATTTACCAAAATTCAGTCAGAGCTGTCGCTGTAGATGAAGCTCACGTCATTTGCCACTGGTAAGTTCTGTTCTATTTAGTGATTGCCGATGTAAGAGTATTTTCCGGGGCTAGCTTAGTATATTAAAGTTGTTTTGATATTTAGCATTTTCGTGTCTGATCTCATTGTATTGAAATTCCCCCTAGCTGTATGTTTACATCAGCAGTTTCAAGGCACGTGTTGTCGTATTTTGATCTTAAAGCTCAAGTTATATGTATGTTTGTACGTTGAGACTTCTTTTTTATGAAACTTATTTCCTATAACGTAAAATAATTGAAATCGCCCTTTATTCTAGGGGAAAATCTAAAAGCAACAAACATGCAGCCTTCAGAGTTTGGTTTTCTCGTCTACACGAGTTCAGGTCACTTCTTCCGCCAACCCCATTCATTGCATTGACTGCGACGGCCACAGAGGATACTAGGGAAACAATATTTGAAGTACTCTTGATGACTGGTCCCCGCATTGTTACTGAAAGCCCAAACAAAGCAAACATATCCTATGTTGTCCAGTACATGGGGAAAAATGCCAGCCTTGCAGATTATTTGTCCTGGATAAGCAATGAGGTGAAGGATTGTGGCTCAGCAGCAACTAGAACTATAATTTATACCCAGACCATCAAACAGTGTGCTGTTGTCTACTCAACACTGAAGACTCTCCTTGGGGACAAAATTTACAGTTCAGAGGAAAGAAATCCAAAGACTGTGTTACTGGAAATGCTTCACTCTTGCACCCCCCAGTCAAACAAGGAACACATCCTGGCATCCTTCCAAAGTGATCAAGGATCCATTCGGATTTTAGTCGCAACCATTGCTTTCGGCATGGGCGTGGACTGTAAGCAGGTTCACCGAACAGTACATTTTGGTCCAGCCAAAAATGTAGAGTGCTATATGCAAGAAAGTGGCAGAGCAGGAAGAGATGGTGCACAAAGTACTGCTTTCCTGCTTTACCAAGGAATGCAGCTGATGCATGTAGATAAAGATATCAAAGATTATGTGAAAGCAAAAGAATGCAGGCGTAAACACTTGCTCAGTTATTTTGACGTGGAATGTCCTCCATTGGATCCTCTTCATTTATGTTGTGACAACTGTTCTGTCTCTTGCAAGTGTGGTTTGGAAGATTGCAAACCACTTTGTTATCCACTGTTAGCAGCTGAGGAACCAAATGATGTACCACACCAGGAACGCAATGTTTCATTCGAAGAAAGGAAAAAAATTGAGACTAAATTGGGCAACTATCATAAACTGTTGTTGACAAATCTCACGAAAAGGGATGCAAGTGGCAAGTTGAAATACTTCACACATCCTAAATTTATACTAGGATTTTCAGAGTTGCAGATTCAACAAGTACTGGATCATTGTGCTAACCTATTTTCAATTGCAGACATTTGTCGCTTTGTCGAAATTTGGGATTTGCAGCATGCATTCAAAATTCATGGCATCCTACAGGAACTGTTTGGAGACTTGGAAGACACAGACATTGGTTCAGGTGATGAAATGTCTGATGAAGAGGAAGAGTTCTTTGGCAGTGATTGGAATGACCTTGCATTAGATGATGAAATGGCAAATATGGTACTTGACAATCTAAGTTTTTCTCAATGGGAGGATTCAATGGAAGAATCAGTCGAAGAAGCTCAAGTTGACATACCATTTTCTGCGTTAAATGCTGTAGTGAACTTGAGTTTTGATGCAGTTTTGGACAGTTGACAATACCTACCGTATGTATAGAGAAAACTCCACTTGTATATAGAAAACTATATGACTTAGTTTTTTGTAAACTGCGAGCCATATTTTTGGCTCATGCTCATATGGGAGTAAATCGCTCCCACGAGATGCTTGCTATTTTTAGTTACAAATGGTAATTTGACACTTTTGTTTTTCATATGGGAGTAAATCGCTCCCACGAGATGCTTGCTATTTTTAGTTACAAATGGTAATTTGACACTTTTGTTTTTCATATGGGAATAAATCGTTCCCACGAGATGCTTGCTATTTTTAGTTACAAATGGTAATTTGACACTTTTGTTTTTCATATGGGAGTAAATCGTTCCCACGAGATGCTTGCTATTTTTAGTTACAAATGGTAATTTGACACTTTTGTTTTTCATATGGGAGTAAATCGTTCCCACGAGATGCTTGCTATTTTTAGTTACAAATGGTAATTTGACACTTTTGTTTTTCATATGGGAGTAAATCGCTCCCACGAGATGCTTGCTATTTTTAGTTACAAATGGTAATTTGACACTTTTGTTTTTCATATGGGAGTAAATCGCTCCCACGAGATGCTTGCTATTTTTAGTTACAAATGGTAACTTGACACTTTTGTTTTTCATATGGGAATAAATCGTTCCCACGAGATTCTTGCTATTTTTAGTTACAAATGGCAATTTGACACTTTTGTTTTTCATATGGGAGTAAATCGTTCCCACGAGATGCTTGCAATTTTTAGTTACAAATGGTAATTTGACACTTTTGTTTTTCATATGGGAGTAAATTGTTCCCACGAGATGCTTGCTATTTTTAGTTACAAATGGTAATTTGACACTTTTGTTTTTCATATGGGAGTAAATCGCTACCACGAGATGCTTGCTATTTTTAGTTACAAATGGTAATTTGACACTTTTGTTTTTCATATGGGAATAAATTGTTCCCACAAGATGCTTGCTATTTTTAGTTACAAATGGTAACTTGACCCTTTTGTTTTTCATATGGGAGTAAATCG